>CADDXX010000109.1:391122-401454 GCA_902810485.1 Alauda arvensis
CCCTTCCAACCCAAACTGTTCTGGGATTCTATAAAATTTTTTCCATGTCCAAGCTTGGTGTCAGAGAAACATCTGATCCAGAGATCCTTCTTTAAACTCAAAGGAGCTGCTCAAAGAATGATTTTGAAGAAATGGGAAGGTGGAGGATCCTCACAAACTGAGCCCAGGCCAAAAAGCTGCTTTGCTTTATCACATCCTCTCTCCCCTGGATTTTGAGGACCTTGTGTTTGATGATATCAGCAGGGGCTGAGGATTCAGAACTCCTCCAGCACTGGATTTTGTCTGGATATTTGATTGTTTTGCATTTTCGAGGGAAAAGGACGGTTATGCACGATTGGGATACACTTGTTTATGTGAAAGCAGCTCTCCCCTCCCCAGATGTGTCACTATTTTCATGAAATTACAGAATTACAGAATCATAGAGAAAGCAGGAGGCTGGGCTGGAAGACAGGAAGAGAGAGATAAAGGGAAGAACTTGAAATAAATCTCAATAAATTCCCAATAATGGGAATGGGGAATGGTGGAATGGGAACTAAATCTCTCCCAAGAAGGTCAAATTCAGGCAGGGGCCACAACCAGGTGTTCTGCTGGGACAGRATACATGGGAACAGCATTGCTTTTTAATTTTTTTTCCTAAAGATCTTGAAACCTGGCTAATTTCCCCTTTTCTCCCCCAGTCTCCCATGCTGTAGGTATTTTACAGCCTTCTTCCCAAGGAAATGAAGCATTATGTGCCTGAGTTATTCCATTTGCACCTCAGCCCTTCCCTAGCAATATTTACATCACAGGATTGACTTCACTGAGAGGAGGAGAAGCAAAAAATATCAAATATATGGAAAATTTGAGGCAGGAGCAGCAGGAAGGAGTGAAAGAGATGCTCTGGGGTGAGCTGGATCATATCAGACCCAAGAGAAGTCCCACCCTGGCATGGGTGGCTCCCAGGTCTCTCTCCCACTTGTTATTTTCACCCCAAAATGTGGGCTCGTCTTGCCATCTGCTGGTGTAACCTGGAGCCCATCAGAGCAGCAGGACYGGGGGACAGGGGACATCCAGGACAAGGACAAGGGGAGCACTGAGCCCTGCGCTGCTGTTGTCACTGTCAGGGGGGACCAGCCTGGTCGGGAAGTGACCAAGCACTGCCTTGCAAGGTGATTTTTTTTGGTTTTCCAGAAGGATTTCCTTGCTCCTGGAGCTACTTATTCCTCTTTAAACGTGTTTATCCTCATGATGCATCATCCCCCTCCTAAATATCCTTCAGGGTCCCTTCCCTGGACCCGGGGCTTGGCTCAGGGATGTTCCCTCCCCTGTC
Source organism: Alauda arvensis (assembly GCA_902810485.1). Classification (NCBI taxonomy): domain Eukaryota; kingdom Metazoa; phylum Chordata; class Aves; order Passeriformes; family Alaudidae; genus Alauda; species Alauda arvensis. Next base: position 392,432 of record CADDXX010000109.1, read on the forward strand.
TCACCGCTGGTTCCACCTTCCTCAGCACAGAGATCCCAAGGAGGAGCTGCAGGTGGCCTGGCACGGATTTTGGTGGAGTTAGGAGGCCTTGAGACCCATCCCAGGATGTTTGGGATGGACACCAGAGCTTGGAGAAGCAAAAGGATCTGTCCCACGTGGAAGCACTGGGAGGAGATGGATGGGAGACACCTCCTTTAGGCCTGGGGATGTGTCCCAAAATGTGCCAGGCTATGTTTGGCACGGTGCTGGTGCTGTTTTGATTTGGTCCAACACGTTTAACAGGGATTTTTTAGGAGAGATTTTGAAGCACATTGCACCCCTTTGTTCCTAAAGAACCTTCAGTGAATGAACCATCTCCACAACCGGATTTTGGGGACACTTGTGCCACCCAGAGGTTTTGTTCATGCCCCTGGCCTGCATCTGATGGGTGAAAAGCAGTCCCAGTGCCTTCCCCACGAGCTTTTAGGGGATGGCTGGAGCAGTAAAAGGAGTCAGGAGAGGGAGCCASAGGCTCAGCTGAGACCCGTGAGAGCTGCAGGGAGCGGCTTCAGGGCTGCAGGGACACCCCAAATTACACAACCCCCCCTTTGGAGCTGCTGCCAGCCACATCCGAGGGTGCTCAGAGCAAAATTTAGGTCCCTAAATTTTGGAGACTGTCCTTGTTTCACAGGATCACAGCTTGGGAAAAATCTGAGATCCTTGATTCCAGCTGTTTTGGCTGGGATAGAGGTGATTTCCTCCCTGGCAGCTGGCAGAGTGGTTAAATCAGGATGGAGACAGGGTAGTCAGATAAATAATTCTAAGCTCTTCTGTGAGTTTTGCCTGGAATTTTAACTGTATGGAGTGCTCTGTGCTGTGGCTGGGATGTCCCCTTGTCCCCTCTCCCGTGGCATGAGGAACCTGCATCCCATTTTCCTCTGCCTCAACAAATCCCATCCCTCTGCTCTGCTGAGTCCACCCAGAAGCTCAGCTGRTGGGAAATGCATCCAAGGATGGGTTGAACTCAAAATTTAACAAAATGCCCCCCTGTGCTGTTGTGCTATTGTGTTAACTTCACCTTCAGGCTTTTTCCTTCCAGTTTTCCTTCCCTCTGAATTTAAGGGRTGCTCAGGAAGACGTGGCAGCCCCAACCCAGCGCCTCAAGGATGGGAAGAGAGAAGCATTTCTGGCCATATGGATACTCCAACCCCAACCTCATGAACAAAACCTTCTTCTAACAAATTCAAAATCTTACCCAGGCCAGAGAAAAGTGCAGAGCTGGGTGTGGGAAGAKGTGGTGAATGGGGCTTGTGTCTTTTTTTGGGAGGAAACCTGAAGCTTGGTGGCTTGAAATCTGGAGAGAAGCAGGATCCTGCCACCTTCACTTGCCAGTGAAGCAGGAGGAGGGATGGGGAGCCTGGATTTGGGGTCTGGCTCTGGAAATGCAGAGGTGACAGAGCTGAATTCCACTTCTTCCCYGTGATTTGGCCACCCTGACCAAATCCCTGCTTCAGGCACTGGGTGAGCCCTGTCCTGCCACTCATCTGCAGCTCCATTTCAGAGCTCCCTGAATTATTGATGGCTCTGATGCAGGAGTTTATAATTAGCTCCCCAGACCTTTTCCCTGGGGGCTGGAGCTGGGATTTGGGGTGGGCTTTCTTTTTCAGTGGTTTTGCTCGGAGTTGAGCAGATTGAGGAAGGGAGGAGGGGACCAAGGGATGGATGGGGACCTTGGGGGACATCGAGGATGGCTTTGGATGAATGGAGTGATTTAAGAGGAGCCACCTTCAGGAAAAGGAGTCTGGGGAGAGCCTGGGCTGTCTGAGGGGTCCTAAACCCAACTTGAACAGTGCCAGGAGCTGGGAGAAGGCAAAGGGACTTTGTGTCACCTTTRGGGACCTCCTCACCCACAGTGCTCATGGATTTACAGGGCAGAGGGAAAAAAACACTGAGACCCTGCTCAGGGAAAGCCAGGCTTCATCTTGAGGGGACAAAGAGCTGTGTCTGTGTGTGTCTGCATAYAGAAAATGAAGGGTTAGAGGCACAGCTGGGCAGCAAAGGGGCAGCTCAGCATCTTAAAGCTCCCATTTAAGAGCCATTCATGGCCTAAAAATGGCTCCAGTGATTTCTCTGAGGCCTGGGTGCAGCAGCACTCATTCCTCGAAACCCCAAGCCCCAATCAAAACAGGAGCACAAATTCCCTGGGGTTCTGAGGTCAGAGGCACCAGCCCTCAGATTYCAGCCTGTGAATTGCTTTGTGGAAACCAGGCAGTTGGAGCTGAGTTTAACCCAGTCTGAGCTGCAGCACGGTGGCACCTGAACTCTAATCCAGAGTTAGTTTATGAATTAGTTATGCTGGGGATGTTTTGTTTATACACTTAAAAAAACTTCCCTGGTGTGGGAAAGCAGGTTACGCCTTTGGGGGTCCCTGGAGGTTCAAGACCCCAAGGGTCWCAGGACAGAGCCAAAAGAGCCAAAAATCCCCATTCCTTTGAATTAACTCCCTGGAAAACACTGCCATGCTTGAAAGAGGAAAGGAAGTCCACGTGGGTTTGATTGGTGTGATTTTTGTCAGCTCACAGGGTGAAAAAAYAGAATTTTTAGATGTTACTGTATAGATAGAATGGGGCAAAGATGGAGGAATCAGGGTGTGCTTTTGTCCTTYTCCTGCTKCTTCTTCCCCTCCATCTKTGCAGAGGTGGTGGCCTTTTCTTGATTGGGTTTTGGTGAGATTTCACTGTCTGACATGGGTCAGTTATTGGTACTTAAAGGAAACATTGTTAATGTAGTTTAGATTATAAAAGTTCAGGTGCCATTGTAGGAGGGGCAGATTCTGCTTTTCTGCCTCCCTGGGAACATCACACTGGGCTGAGAGAACTTTTAGAGATAAGAAAAGAATAAACAACTCTGCAAAACAACTGCACAGCCTCCAGCTCTCCTTCAAACTCTGTCATCGACTCTCAGGGGAAAAAACAGCAGAAAGCCTGAGACCCTGGAAGTGTTCAGGGTCAGGTTGGATGGGGCTTGGAGCAGCCTGGGACAGTGGAAGGTGTCCCTGCCCATGGCAGGGGGGTGGAATGAGATGATCTTTAAGGTCCCTCCCAACCCAAACCATTCTTGGCCAAGGACTGCTGGAGACCAAAGTCCCTCTCCAGCCTGGGGCCTCCCTTCTCCCACTGGTGCAAATCCCACTGCACAGTGGGAAAAACSGGCAGGCAGAGGAGGGGCAGGGTGTTTTTGGTTGGCAGATGAGCTGTGAGRCTGAGTCTGAGGACAATCATCTCCCCCTCACCTCCCTGCGAGCCCTGCCTGGGGAAGCCTCAGGCTTGGAGCAGGGATGAGAGCCAGAGCCAGCAGCAGGAAGAACTCACAGTCAGATCTGTGCCACTGCTGCCAATGCTCCTTTGGGCCTGGGGGTGATTCCAAGACCTGCCAGGAGAGCTCCCATTTCCCACATCCTTGCTCCAAAATCACAGARCAGTTTGGGTTGGAAGAGACGTTTTAAAACCATCTCATTCCAGCCTCGTGCCGTGGGCAGGGACTCCTTCCACCACCCCAGGCTGCTCCAAGCCAGCTAAACCTGGCAAATGTTTCTCTGGGCTGCTTTTTTTAAAAAATGGATGGAGATCAGGGAATTTCCTTTCTTGGATGAGCCAGGCACTTGACCTTTCAGCAGGACRCTTCTTCCAGGGAGAGGCAGCAAGTCAAGGGGAATACAGACAGGGAATTATCACATCTCAACAAGAGGGAGATGAGTTTTCTTTCAGTTCCAGAAAGTCTTGGCCTTCCCCAGGGCAATKCCAGGGGCTCTGCTGGTGCTGGGATCAGCCTGGACAGCACTGAGGGCCACTCTTGCCTGTTCCAGCACACCCTCCACTTTCCTTGGGGAACTCCAGCATCGAGATCTGGCTTAAAACAGCAGCAAGCAGGCTCCAGCAGGAAACTGCAGCTATTTGTAGGGTATCTGCATGGTTTAGGGCAGAGCTGACCCATGGCTGACCCTTGCATCCCACTGACAGGCCAGGCTGAGCGAGGGACAGGCCACCTTTCCCCCAGCACCACCAAGAGCCCATCCTGTCCCACTCTCTTCCCCTTGGACACCCCTCACTCTGCCCTTGGGGGTCTCACTGTCCCCTGCTTGCTTCAAGATGTACATTAAATACATATATATATATTTAAGCACATCCCCTAGAAGTTGTCCCTTTTTTTGAGAGTATAAATGAAGAAGTGATTTGAATTCCAGCAGTGAGGGAAGGCTCAGGGCTGTGCTCCTGCTCTGCACCTGCTCACCCCGAGCTTTGGGCAGAGCTTTGGATGAATCCCAGTGACCCAAACACCCACTGTGCCTGTGCTCAAGGTGAACTGAAAAGAATGGGCTTTTTTGGGGGGCAAATGAGGATTTTCCTGATGACATCTGCAGGGTTTGGATGGAGATGGTGAATTCTGATAAAATCTGTGGCTGCCCCATCCCTGGAGGTATCCAAGGACAGGTTGGATGGGGCTTGGAGCAACCTGRGWYAGTGGAAGGTGTCCCTGCCCATGGCAGGGGGTGGAATGAGATGATCTTTAAGGTTCCTTCCAACCCAAACCATTCTGTGAYCCTCTCTCTACRTCACAAGCATCATCCTGGGSTGGAAAGACAAAGATAAGGATGCGCAGCCATGGAACCAAGCAGGGATAAAGAGGATTTTTCATCCTGTGGCACAGGAAACCCAGGGCAGCTGGGGCAGGAGGTGACGGACACGATGTGGATGTGGCACTTGAAACCCTCCCGTGGATGCTGCCAGCTCGGATTGATGTGTAATTCCTGCTCCCTCAGGACAGGGAAATAATAGGAAAAAAAAAAACCTCTCAAGGCACTTTGCAGATCTCTTGATCTGCGTTTCTGAAGAGCCCAGCTGACCCACAGGCTGACCCTGCCTTCCCCCCAGCCGGGCCAAAACCCAGAGATGAGCGGATAAGGGAGCAGAGGGGGAGGCTGAAGTTCAGGGCACAGGGCCATGGGAGCCCACAACAAATCAAGAGGGCTTGTTTAGGAGATGATTTATGCTGCACTAACGTTGTCCCCAGTCTCCCACTCATCACTGAGAGCTAATTACCTTTCCTGGAGCCATCAGACTTCCCTTTGCATTTCCATGCGCTGTGCAAAGTGACCTGGCAGCTGGGGGCTGGGCCTGACCTTTCTGTTTCGGTCTCCTTCAGCTTTTCTTGCTGTAATTGGTGCTGCAATTCCGCRCTAACGAACTCTGTCCTGGCCTCTGAGGGGCTCTGGGTCCCTGCCATGCTTCCTTCAGGGAGCGTGGGGCTGATAGGAGGTGAAAACCCATATAAATCTTCTGTARGGCTGTGTGTAAATGGACTCAGCCTGGAGTGGGATTAATTGTGTTTGTGCCAGCAGAGAGGGCTCCTGGAGGCTGGGGGATGGATCATGGACACCTCCAGCTGGGCTGTGCTGCTTCCTCACAGGGTTTTGGTCCTGCTGCTTGCAAAATAAAGGTGTTTTGAATCAAATCTTCAAGGGAAGGATGGTGGAGAACCAGGACTCCTTCCGCTGCGTGGCCTCTCAGATGTGGAGCTCCTTTCTCCAAGCCAGGACCTCACAGCATTGGGTTGGAAGGGACCTTGACAGGTCATTTATTCCATGCCCCTGCCATGAACAGGGACACTTCAGGGAGATCAGGACCTGCCTGGGGACACCTTTTGTGATGCAGAGCAGCAATCCTTGAACTTTGCTCTCTCTGCCCTTGGGTGGAAGCCCAAGGCTCCTTGGGCCACCTTTGCCCTGCGGTGTCACCGTGGGTCCCTGGGCAGGGTGGGGTCTGCTTCATGCCACACTTCCATCAGATGGGGTCAGTGGGCCAAATTCCCCCCCCCAAAATCCATCCCATTGGGAAAGGTCCCCTTTTTTTACCTTAACAACACCCCACAGCTCCTGAGAGCTCAATTTCCACCAACCCACCATGCTCCCAGGGCCAAGGACTCCTGAGAGCTTGCAGGAAACACAAAATCCAAGGATTTTTTTTTTTTTTTGTGTGTGTGTCTGCATCTGAAAAGGGGTGGATTTTGGGTGCTGGAGGCTGAGGGGCAGCCCTGACCCACCTCACTGATGTGGTGCAGGGTCTGACTGGAGGAGACATCCTGCAGAACATCCACCCGGAGAACGTCCGTGCTGATCCCAGGGGTTTATTCCGCCATGAGCAGAGGACATCTGGGGATTGTAAACACAATCCTGAACTCAGTTTAGCTCCAGTGCAAAGATCTGCTGCAGGGGCAGATGGAAATCAGGTGCATGGAGACAGGGATGGCTTCCTTTGTGCTGGGAAACCAGGAGGAGGCACGGGAGTCTCTGGAGTTGCATGAGCGGATCTCATCTCACCACTCCCAGGGAAAAGCTGGAGCCAAGCACAGCTGAGAGCATTCAGATGCTTCATTTGGGAGAAGTTATCCCTGTAAAGACAAACCACAAAGCCTTGTTAATAAGAACAGACCAGGCAAGGTGTAAAGGGCTGGGGAATGAATTGCAGAGCATTGTGGAATCATGGAATAGTTTGGATTTAAAAGGGATGACCCTTTTAAAGGTGATCCTGCCCAAAAACCCTGCCCTGAGCAGGGACAGCTTCCAGGTTGTTCTGAGCCCTTTCCAACCCGGCCTTGGACACTTCCAGGGATCCAGGGGCAGCCACAGCTTCTCACCTTTGCCAGTGTTTTACAACCCTCATTGTAAAAATAAAATAAAAATCTCTTTATCATTTCCTAATCRATCTTTCTTCAGCTTAAACCCCTTGTTCTGTCACAACAGGATGAGGCAAAGCTAAAACACCCCTCACCAAGAAGGATTTGGCTGTTCCTCAAAATACTSCTAAATTTATCTCTTGTTTCTGTTTGCTCATTTACCAACACTGGATGTCACTGCCACAAATTAATCCGGTGYCCCAAYRATTTCGTGTCAGCTTTCAGCAGGAMCAGCACCTTGCAGCAAGGAGTTCCCCACATTTTTGGGAAGTGAGACCATTTTTAAGCACTTTCCCAGCTGAGCTRAGCCTGGGTGGAAAACAGGGTTCCAGCCAGACTCTGGGAAGTGCTGACACCTCCTCCAGCTCCTGGACACAGCCTTGGCTCCTGTCCCTCGAAAATGCTGCTGCCTCTGAAGCAGGGATGGGGACAACAGATCCTTTCAGAGGAGGAGGAAGCAGGGCCACAATGCAAAACACCCAGATTTTCCACATTTCTGGGCCAGACAGGTGGAAAACAGCACTGCCAGCAGAGCAAGGAGGGAAACCCAAACACCTTGGGTTTCGTGGTGCTCCAGCCAAATCTGAAATTCCTGCCTCTGAAGGTTTTAAAATTGCTCTTYCTGAGGTTGAAGATTGATGGGTTCATTCCCCTTCCCAGCTGTAATTTCTCACCCCATTGTAGCAGCTCCAAGTGTTTAACGTCCGGGATATTTTCCAGGTAAGTTTAAACATCAGCTTCAAGGGCTGACTTGATGGTTTCCTGCTCTGGTTCATGCTGCAGTGGGATGCAGGAATGGATGCAGGTGATTTCTGCCTGGCCTCCTCCACAGACCAGGAGGTTTCCATGGAAAGATGTGGATTTGCCCCTCCTCAGARTTCACTTTGCCCTCTCCACCTGCAATGCCTGCTTTGATTTTGGAAAATTGCTCCAGTATGAAAATTGCTGAATCTGAACAGCTCCCAAGAGATCCCATTCCCACCTTTGAAGAGCTTCCTGCAAGGCTTTGCCAGGACCTTTCTGGGTGAGTGGTTCCCATTTATTCCAGGTATTGGTGTCACTGATGCTCAAAAATGATCTGGAAAAGTTTATCTTCCATAAACCGGACACCAGATGTGGCCCCCAGGGGGAGAATTTTTTCCTGGTCTGGTGGCTGGTAGTAGTTATTTTATTAATACAAACCACAGCAGCAATTTWAAATCATGGAATAATTCAGGTTGAMAGGAATTMATGGAGCTCATCTCATTCCATGCYTTSATCAGTGCAGGTCTAATTAAATCAGGTCACTGAGGGCCATGTCCAGGTGTGTTTTAAACACCTGCAAGGCCATGAAGAAAGATGAAGAAGCGTCTGGCCACGTCGTGTAAAGTTTTGGGAAAGGATGGATGCCTGTTCCCCATGTCTGGCATAGTCTCCCTGGTCTCACACGGAGCCAGGCAGGGGCAGTGATGGATAAACGCAGCTCTGCAGCCGTGGTGCTCCTGGGCTGGGGAGGGAAATGGTATTTTCTATGCTCTTCTCAGTCCTGGGCTTTGGAGACTTGTCCTGAGAGAGCTGGGGGTGTTCCCCTGGAGAAGAGAAGGATCCAGGGAGACCTCAGAGCCCCTTCCAAAGCCTAAAGGGGCTCCAGGAGAGTTGGAGAGGGACTTGGGACAAGAACATGTAGTGACAGGACAAAAGGGGAAAGGGTTCAAATTGAAAGAGAGTATCTTTAGATGAGATATTAGGAAGAATTTCTTATGTGTGAGGCTGGGGAGGCCCTGGCACAGGGTGCCCAGAGAAGCTGTGGCTGCCCCTGGATCCCTGGGAGTGTCCAAGGCCAGGTTGGACGGAGCTTGGAGCCACCTGGGACAGTGGGAGGTGTCCCTGCCCATGGCAGGGGATGGAAATGGAGATTTAAGGTCCCTCCCAACCCAAAGCATGCTGGAGTCAGCCCCCAAGGGACTCACATTCCTGATGGGACACATCCCCTGGTATGTGACACATCCAGGCACCCTGGGGGCTGCACAAGCTGTCCCAGCAGCTCTCTCCCAGCAGGATTGATTCCCAAGGCCTGTGGCAGAGGAAGGGGTGTGAGCTGCATGTGCTGGACGGGAGCCACCAGCCTCCAGCCAAAGGACACGTTCTGCTCCACCAATCTGTTCCCTGTTTTTCCTCATTAATGCCGCTTCCACGCTGAACAGTTGGTGATGTGAGTGATTTGGACTGATTGGTGTTTGCACAGCAACATTGGGAGGAAATGAAACCACAGCAGAGCCAGCAGCCAACTCAAGGCCCTGAGACACCGTTTTTTGGGGGGTTTCTGAAGAAAA
>CADDXX010000109.1:402766-424308 GCA_902810485.1 Alauda arvensis
CTTTTTCCTGGTCTTTCTGGGGCTCTGCACTTTGTCTGAGCTGACTCAGGTGATCCCAGAAGTGTCCTTGTAGATCCAAATTGGGGGTGTTTATTTGGAGAAGAGAACCCAGGGAGACCTCAGAGCTCCTTCCAGAGCCTAAAGGGGCTCCAGGAGAGGTGGAGAGGGACTTGGGACAAGGGATGGAGGGACAGGACACAGGGAATGGCTTCCCATTGCCAGAGGGCAGGGGAAAATGGGATATTGGGAAGGAATTCCTGGCTGTGAGGGTGGGGATGCCCTGGCACAGGATGCCCAGAGAAGCTGTGGCTGCCCCTGGATCCCTGGAAGTGTCCAAGGCCAGGTTGGATGGGGCTTGGAGACACCTGGGACAGTGGGAGCTGTCCCTGCCCATGGCAGGGGGTGACACTGGATGAGCTTTAATGTCCTTTTCAACCCAAACCATTCCATGGCTCTGTGAAACTCCCTCAAGGAACACTTGCAGGGAGGATATTTCAGTGCAGGGGGGAATCTGAATAACCTCAATGGAGTTTTGAGCTCCTCCAATTCACTCAGATGGAGCTCTGGGTGCAGCAGCACTGGTGAGATTCCCTGCACAGCATTCCCACCACAGAGGGATGGGGTGAACACAAAGATTCAAGGATCCTTTTATGCTTTGATTCCTGTTGTATTTTCCCCTCTCCTCCAAATCCACCCTGCAACCACTGAATTCACCTGATGAGAGCATTTCCCACCACCCTCCCTCTCCTGTAAGCTCCAAGGAAAAAGGAGAGGATTTAACAKAAACCGAAATCATCAAACCCCAAAATCCCCCAAAGCTGATATTTGATCTGAGGGAGGGAGCAGCTCCYGAGCCCCCTCAGTGCCTGCTGGGAGTGTGATCCAAGCACTGACATTATCCAGGGCATGCTCTGATCTCTGCCAGYGAGCTGAGGGCAAAACCCTCAGAGAACCGAAGAAACCTCCCTGTATTTATTTGTTTCTGTGACACTGAGTGSGTGGGCAGGTTTGTTTGTGTCAGCAGTGATTTCTGAGGGAACTCAAGCTTGGATTTCCTGGCTGGCTGGGTTTATTTTTCTTTTTTCCTCTGAAAAGATCAGACTTCACCCCTCTGATTTAGGAAGATTTGAGTGTTGGCAGTGACCAGAACCCCCTCAGCTGCTTCCTCAGTGTCCCCAGGATTGGTTGAGCAGCCTCTGGCTATGGCTGCGTGTCCAGGTCCTCTCTATATGAGGAATTCCTGCTTTTTCCTCTCCTGCCAGCACACAGGACTGCCAAGGAAATGCAAAATCATCCCTTCCTGGCTGCGAGGATTAATAACCAGCTCATTGAGACAAACGACACCAGGCTCTGCCTGCTCATGGCTCAGCGAGCACCGACTCAGACAGAGCTGGAATGCTGCTCCAGGGGGGAAATTCTGATCCCCATGAGATCTCAGCTGCCTCCGTTTTCCAAGGTCTCCCTCCCTGCAGGGTTTCTGGGCACTGGGAGGTGTCTTTGCCTTGCCCCATCTGCCTCCCTGTGTTGGAACCCTAGATGCTGAAAATTTTAGGTTTTCTGTGTTAAAAGGTGCTTGCCCTCAAAAAAGCACCACATTTGACCTGAGGCCCTGGGAGAGGCTTCCAACATTGATTAGAGCACTGAGATTGTGGGTGTGGAGTTGGTAGAAGTGAAGTGTGTGATCTCACAGGGTGAATAACTTAGATTTAAGATTTTAGTGTACAGCAATGTGTGTGAGCCAAGATGGAGAATTTAGGGCATTGTCTGAGCCCTTCTTTTCACTTTCTTTTTCACCTTCTTCTTCACAGGTTTGGGCAGTTTTTGTGATTGGTTGGAAAGTCCTCAGTGCAGACCACAAGTAGTTATTTGATTTAAAGTAAAAATAATTTAGGTGGCATTTCATAATTGGGTGATTTGTCCTTGAAAAGATGTGGTAGAAATAGAGAAGGGCTCCATTTTGTGCTCAGTGAGCTGGAGTGCAGAACTCACAACCTGTGAGACTGGGATGTAGAGAAGAATTAATAAACACCTGAGCTTAAGAAGAAATTCACCTCCTGTGCATTCAGATCCTGGCTAAAAGCAAGGCTGAAAGGAATCCTAAACCCCCAATGGACTGTGGGGTCCCTCAGGACGTGATTCCACAGTGGTTTGGGTGTTGGAGCGTCAGCCCTGACTGTGAGGATGAGGGTGGTACAGGCAGGAGTGGTTGCAGGGAATCTCTCCAGGGTCTCACAGTCCCTTGAGCCCACACTGGCCAAGGAGATGCTTTTTAGGCAGAGCTTGTTAATCCATGGGCAGGAGCTCTCCATGGGCCCATCCTCGAGTGCCTCCTTAGCATCCTCATCCCTGGAGTTAGGGAAGCCAGGGAGGACACCCCAGCCTGGTTTTTAACATTCATTCATGGCCTTGCTTCTATTTCTCACCCTTTCCCCAACATTCTCCTATTTTCTGATACCCACTGTGCCAAGNAGCGAGCACCGACTCAGACAGAGCTGGAATGCTGCTCCAGGGGGGAAATTCTGATCCCCATGAGATCTCAGCTGCCTCCGTTTTCCAAGGTCTCCCTCCCTGCAGGGTTTCTGGGCACTGGGAGGTGTCTTTGCCTTGCCCCATCTGCCTCCCTGTGTTGGAACCCTAGATGCTGAAAATTTTAGGTTTTCTGTGTTAAAAGGTGCTTGCCCTCAAAAAAGCACCACATTTGACCTGAGGCCCTGGGAGAGGCTTCCAACATTGATTAGAGCACTGAGATTGTGGGTGTGGAGTTGGTAGAAGTGAAGTGTGTGATCTCACAGGGTGAATAACTTAGATTTAAGATTTTAGTGTACAGCAATGTGTGTGAGCCAAGATGGAGAATTTAGGGCATTGTCTGAGCCCTTCTTTTCACTTTCTTCTTCACCTTCTTCTTCACGGGTTTGGGCAGTTTTTGTGATTGGTTGGAAAGTCCTCAGTGCAGACCACAAGTAGTTATTTGATTTAAAGTAAAAATAATTTAGGTGGCATTTCATAATTGGGTGATTTGTCCTTGAAAAGATGTGGTAGAAATAGAGAAGGGCTCCATTTTGTGCTCAGTGAGCTGGAGTGCAGAACTCACAACCTGTGAGACTGGGATGTAGAGAAGAATTAATAAACACCTGAGCTTAAGAAGAAATTCACCTCCTGTGCATTCAGATCCTGGCTAAAAGCAAGGCTGAAGGAATCCTAAACCCCCAATGGACTGTGGGGTCCCTCAGGACGTGATTCCACAGTGGTTTGGGTGTTGGAGCGTCAGCCCTGACTGTGAGGATGAGGGTGGTACAGGCAGGAGTGGTTGCAGGGAATCTCTCCAGGGTCTCACAGTCCCTTGAGCCCACGCTGGCCAAGGAGATGGTTTTTAGGGAGAGCTTGTTAATCCATAGGCAGGAGCTCTCCATGGGCCCATCCTCGAGTGCCTCCTTAGCATCCTCATCCCTGGAGTTAGGGAAGCCAGGGAGGACACCCCAGCCTGGTTTTTAACATTCATTCATGGCCCTGCTCCTACTTCTCACTCTTTCCTCAACATCCTCCTATTTTCTGATACCCACTGTGCCAAGAGCTGATTCRTGTTACTGATTTTAAAYTGATTCCCTGAGGGTTTCATCCCTYCYTCCCCARGATYTGGGGRAAGATRGATCTGTAGTTGTCATACCCAGCTCCTTCATGGTCACTTGGCACAGCCAGGGGTGTCTTGGGCCAGGGGCCAAGTCCAGGCACTGGTCAGTTCCCTGGTGTGGATGTAGCCTGTGTCCAGCCTGTGTTAGGTCCTAGAAACATGGAATATTTTGGGTTGGAAGRGAAAATAAAGATTATCTCTAATATAACCCCCTGCCATGGGCAGGGGACACCTTCCACTATCCCAGGTTGCTCCAAGCCCCATCCAACCTGGGCTTGGACACTTCCAGAGATCCAGGGGCAGCCACAGCTTCTCTGAGCACCCCGTGCCAGGGCCTCACCACCCTCACGGGGAAGATGTTCTGCCCCACATCCCACTCAAGTTTCCCCTTTTCCAGTTTGAACCCATTCCCTGTGTCCGTCCCTCCATGCCTTGTCCCAAGTCCCTCTCCAGCTCTCCTTCAGCCTCCTCAGGCTCTGGAAGGGGCTCTGAGGTCTCCCTGAAGCCTTCTCCTCTCCAGACTGAGCAACCCAACCCTCTCAGCCTCCTCTGGATGAGTGCACTGATGGAAAAGCACTTGAGAAAGGTTTGTGGGAATGTGACATCTCTGAGGTTCACTAGTCCATCCAGTTTGGCCGGGATGAGGAGGTTCCAGAGTGGTTTGGGGGGGAAGAAGGGGGTGGGTGACATCAGCATACACAATCAGCATCGTTCTGAAGCGTCCTAGGAATGAAACAAACACTCCAAAAGCAGCCTGTGCATCAGCAATCCAGACTGGTACCAGGAGAAGGGAAATCAGGACAAGTGGGAAATTTCTACAAGGCGCAATTAATCAGATCCAAAAAAAAAAAAAAAAATAAACCACAGCTCTGCCTCTGAGGCAGCCAGGGAAACAGAAAACGAGGCTGAGCCTCTCCTCTCCCCCCACAGCCAGCATGCAAATCCATCCTGAGCAATTTCTGGAGCAGCAGAAGGTCAGTAATTGATTTGGAGACCCGAATTTCTGACTACATCACCATGCAGATGTGCTTCCCAGCCCGGCTGGCAGCTCTGCAGCTCCCACTGCAGCAAATGAGCTCGGAATAYCAATGGAGAGGGGAGGGAGCGCTCCTTCCCTTGGCAGGGGAGCAGTGGGGAGGCAAAAACCTCTCCATGCTGAATTAACCCAGTTTTGTCTGGGGGTGCAACCCCCCCTTCCCTGCCTCCCTTCACCCTTCAGAGCAAAATGCCTGTCCAGGGCTCCCTTGCTGGGGAAAARGGGAACTGGGAATGCTGGAGGAGAAGGAGGAGGAGCAGGGGATTCACCTGGGGTTGTTTTTAACTTGGTCTGGAAGCTGCTGGCCTTGGAAATGGTGCTGCTGTTTCAAAAGCCAGAGTGGCTCTGGTCCTTCCCACGTCTGAGCCCCGCAGCTCAGGCATCCTTTGGGAAGCACTGGGAGCACAGGGAGCCTCATTCCAGGGATGGATCCATGGTGCTGTGGTGGGGAATGGCTGCTCCTGGCTGTGGAGGCTGAGCACTGGCCCAAGAACCTCAGCTCCCAGCCTGGATTTGAGCAAAAACCTTAAAAACCTCCTGGCTCCAGGACGGCTGCATCCTCCCCAGGGGTTGTGGAGATTCCAGGAAGGGATGAGAGTTCATGCAGGGTTGGTCTATCCGTGGGAATTGGATGGAATCTCACTAAGGAAAACCTCACACTGATGTCAGAAGCTTAAAAATAATGCCCAGGGTGAGGATGAGATCCTCCAAAATGAGATCCTGAGGAGGAAGGATGTTTCATCCCTTCCCACTGAAATCCTGTGCCTGCTGGGCCTTTGCCATGGTGAGGATTACCCCAGGAAAGGCTTTTGGGATGCTGCCACTCATCCTGCAGGACCTGGATGGAGAACCATGGATTTGTGCAGGGTGAGCCAAACCTCTGGTTTTTGGCCCTTGGCACCTGAACTCCACAACCTCAGAGTGCAAAGCAGTTGCCCACTACAGCAACGGTTTGGGGAGATTTTAGTGCGGTTTTAAAAAGTTCAGAGAGCCTCCAAGCCCAATTTTGTGGGTTTTAAGCCCAGCCTGGCTCCTTAGCAGCTCTGGATTTTGCAGCAGCAGAATTGGAGGAGTATCTCAAGAGCCACTGTGGAAAATCCAGGAACAAAAAGGAACGTGGTGCCCTGAAGAGMTTTGGGCAGCGGGGTCTCCAACCCTCATCAGCCTTGCAGTGCCAAAATCAGCTCCTGCCTGCTGCAGGCTTGGAGTTTGCATGTCTGTGGTGCTCCAAACCCCACAGCAGCCAAGAGGGATTTCCTGGGATACAGCCAGTGCACAATGATCACCCAATGGAGCAGAGAAATATCTGGGAACACGACTCGACAGCAGAGCAAGACAGGCASAGCTATTCTTTATTTCTTCTTTAAATGACGTCCTTTAAAAAGAGATCCACAGTGATACAGGGCACAGATGGGCTGGGAGAGCTGATACCATTCCCTACTCCCCCTCATCCCTGTCTGCACAAAGAGATGCTGCAGGGAAAGGCAAATATTTGACTGTTTGGGATGCTGAGGAAAGAGGAACSGGAACGTGAGCCAGCAAGCAGCTCCTTACTCAAGCAGAGCTTTCTGTGCCCTCCAGAGGGGCTGGAGCAGGGGGTCCTGGAGGATGGAGGGAGAGCATCTGCATCCTTTTCAAGCCTGTGCCCTCATCTCAGTCCCACAGCTGAGGGTGTTTCAGAGGAAAAATGGTGTTGGAGGGGGTGCTTGGGAGGGGAGAGGAGGAAACCTCCCTGGGAGACAGCAGTGCAAGGGAATAGACTTGGAATGGTGGTGTAAAGGCAGCAAAAGGGATTTGGGAATGAAATAAGCCATGAGGATCTGCTGGGATCCTAAAAGCTGAGAATTTTGGGTTTTCTGTGCTCACAGGCACTGACCCCCAGAAGAAAACACCACATTTGACCTGAGGCCTTGGGACAGGCTGCCAACATTGAGTGACAGCACGGGGGCTGTGGGTGTGGGGTTTGAATGGTGCTGTGTGATCTCACAGGGTGAAAAACTTGGGGTTTAAGGTTTTAGTGTACAATAATGTGTGTGAGCCAAGATAGAGGATTTAAGGCATTGTCTAAGACCTTCTTTTTACCTTCTTCTTCCTTCTTCTTCATAGGTTTGGGTGGTTTTCTGTAATTGGGTGAAAAAAGTCCCCATTGCAGACGTTTTGTCCCAACATTGGGACAAAACCACAAATAATTTAGGTGTCATCTCATTATTGGGTAAACAGTGCTTAAAAGACTTTAGAAAAAGTCAGCAGTGGCCATTTTGCCAGGTTTTTGTAGCAGCTGGTGAGAGCTCAGGGCTTGTGAGTCTGCAAATTCTCTGTAAATAGATAAGAGATAATAAATCACCAAGCCCCAACTCAAACTTTTGTTTCCMRTGAATCATTCATCCCGACCTTGGCAAGAACAAGAAAAAAGAGCCCGCACTGTAACAAGGATCCATCTTCTGGCAGAGTCCCTCGAGGAGCTGTTTCAGTTCCAAAGAGGTGCCCTTCACCTGCTGTCCCCAAGGACAGGCAGCACGGATCTCCTCCCTCCAGCCTGTGCTGGCACCGGCTCCTGGGAGCAGCAGGGCTGTCCCCTGTCCCTGGGCATCCCCTGTGGCCACAGAGGAGGTGGGGACAAGGTGGCTGAAGGTCGCAGCCCCACCCCAGAGCACAGACAGAAAATGTAGAATCTTCCAGTTATTTAGGGTGGAAAAGATCTCTGAAATCACCGACAGTTCTGCCAAAGCCACCACTTGTCGGAGTTATCTCTTCTGAGATTTAACCCCGGCAGTGTAAATTTTCCTTCTCACTGGCCCATGCTTGAAAGAAGGAATCGGAGAACGTCTGGGTTGTGGACTGCAGATGTTTATTTTACAAATCTTGTCTCTAAGTTCTTTTTGTCCAGCGTGAAGTTCACAAGCAGCTGGAAAAATGGTTTCTCTCCCGCCCATGACAGTGCTTGGGCTTTTATATTCTAAATTACGTTAACATTGTTTTTCTCTAAACACTAATAACTAAAATGTCATGCAGTGGAATTGCACCTTTACTAATCTTAAAAACTCAAAACCCTTTGTAAAGAGGAAAGAGGAAAAGGAAGACAGAAACATGTGCTCTTATCACACTGATCTGCCTCCATCTTTACCTCATTTATGTCTATGTAGTAAAATATAAAATCCTTCTACTCACCCAGTGGCATAACAAAAATCACACCAATCAAACCCTTGTGATGTCTAAATCTTCAGACAATCCTGACAGTGCTTTTTCCATGGGCTGAGGCTAAAAGTCACCACTGTTTCTGGCACAGGCCAGGGAGGATCACCCCCCATCCAGACTCTTGCCCATCTAGGAGAACTAGAGAGATACTCTGGTTTGCCACAGCCACTAAGCCATGTCYCCAAATGTCACACCCACAAGGCTTGTGAGCACATCCAGGGATGGTGACTCCGCCCCTGCCCTGAGGAGTCCGTCCCCATAATTCTCACAGAATCTCCCTGCATGTCAGCAGATGTCCCAAAAAGCGCTCCGGGGACGGAGGGAGGGTTACAGGCTGTTGGGAAATTTGTGTGTTTTATGTTTTTCGGGCTACTGAGTCGTTTGTCTGTTTTATGTTTTTCGTGTTATCTGGGTTTTAAGGATTTGWGGGTTTGTTTGTTGTTTGTTTTTGGGTGGGTTTTTGTTTTTTTTTTAAATATATAAATCCATGTCTAAGAGGCTGCAAACATGAAAAGACACTCTGAAGTGGAGGAACATTGGAAATAATTTATGTTGAAAAAGAGCTTTAAAATCCTTTAGAATCCAACCATTCCCCCAGCACTGCCAAGCCCAGCACTAACCCATGTCCYCAAGTGCCACATCCATCTTTTAAATCCTTCCAGGGCTGGGGAACTCAGCACTGCCCTGAGCTGCCTGTTCCAATGYCTGGCCACCATTTCAGTGAAAAATTTATTCCTGGTGATCAACACAAACCTTATCTGGTTCACATTCAGCTCCAGAGGCTCTGCCCCTCTGCTCTGCTCAAGGGAACATCCTGAAAAATGAACATGGAATACTGTGGGGAGCCCCAGGTGAGATAAACAAAATCCCAGYTAAGAYCCCAGATTGGAGTGTTATGTTGAAATATCYAACTATGTATGTTAAARGTATTTAACGGGACTAGACTGTCCCAGGTTTTGTTGTTCTGTTCCAGGTTTTTAYGTACCCTACGTTTTTTTTSYATCTCAAGTTCCTTTTYGTACCCAGTTTTGAGATTTGTATCCCAGTTTTAAGAAGCCCCGTATGYAGATAACCAGAAYTCCCAAGTGCCTCTCTGCGCCCGGAAGCGCGGTCCAGACCGAAAAACTTTAATTTTAACAAACCTAACCAAAATTAAAGAATATAAAAAGTACCATCGTACGGACAGGGCGCTAGTGACTGTATAGAWACCGCTAGCCCACTCACCACCCATCTCGCCATGACTCCAAAGAACTTAATWAAGRTGACATCCCTAGACCCYCCCAGAYCCCAAATCRAGKACCTACAAGYTCCCGTGAGGACGGACTCCCASACCTGTGCTGCAGGGCMRGCCTGAAGCTWTCTTCTCCCTGGCGGAGCARCGGYGTAGGCACGATCCCCAGACCCCTCGAGCTRACTGATTTTTRATAAAGGCTTATAAAGGAGTAAAATCACTTCTCCTGCCCTATTTATTTCRCCAGGCACGGTGCCAGCCCCCACACAGGGGCACGGCGAAGCACACGCGGGTTCCTGCACTCACAGGAGGGCTTTGGAGGCTTCTCTGGGAGCTGGAGATACCCCACGGCGCTCACATGGGCACCCCAAAATCCCATCCCTGCTGTGAATTCCTGTGAATTTCCCCTTTGCATCACCCACACCCCAAACCTGGCACGATCCAGGGCGGCCCTACAGGAGAGCATGGCCAGGAAGGCGGCACAGGGACATCATTTCCCAAAATATCCCGTCCCAGCGAGCTTTGGCCCTTTGTTCTGGCACATGCACTGGGCAGATGGCGGCAGGACGCGGCTCAGGTGGGGAGGCAGCTCCCGCACGCTCCAAATCCTTCCCTTTTCCCTCYGCTTCCCGGCCAGAAAGGGGCTGATTAACACAAAATCCATGGCAACCCGGCCAGTGGCCTCGGAGCCGGCTCCTCGCTCCCTCCCCTGCTYGGARAGCCTTTGTCTGCTGCTGGCACATMCCTCAAACCCTCCTGGRTTTTGGAGGGAGCAGCTTCTCTCTTCTTTTCCCCTCCGGGCAGAGCTGGCTGGGGAACAGAAGATTTCAGGTTTCCCCTTTACCTGTAAGGGAGACTTTTTACTCCTTTTCCAGTTCCTAGGGAATTTCTGAAGAAGCCAGGTGAGGGATATGCCCTCAGGATTCAGGCTCGTCCCAGAGATGGGTAAATACCCTAAATTGATGCCCCTAAGGAGGTGATTTGCAAACAGCACAGGGGGGAAAAAAATCAGGCTGTGACTGCAAAAATCTTTTCAACAACCACCTGGCAATTACAGATCAGGGTGTTCCCCGGAGGAAAGACCCTGTAATAAGTCAGGCGTGGCCTCCTTTGGGGTTAARGCATTCTTGGAGCAGTGAAGCAGCATTTTTTTCCCCCACTGGGACTCACAGATCATCCTGGCTAAAACCAGCCTGGAGTCCAGTCCGTGCCTTGCCTGAAATGTGAAATTCTCAGCAGCCAGCTGAGAATAAATCCACAGGGAGAGGGGAATTTTCCTTTCCAAGCAAAGCCAGGCTGGAGGGAATCCCCCAGACCCTCTCTGATCCCTCTCACCGAGCCCACTCCACACATGAAAACCATTTCAAAAGCAGCCCTTGAATCCACCCATTCCCTTCCCTGAGGGAATCAGCCCCTGCACCTCATGGAACCCATGGAATCTCCAAACTGGTGGAGATTTCTGCCCTTCCCCCTGCCACGCCTTGGCAATCGCTCCAGACCGGGGTGAGCCCCCGAGGAATCCCGAGCTGCCAAGGACTCCCCAAATCCCGGCCAAGCAGCCCAGCATCCTCTGGCTGGTGCAGTGAGGGATTTCAGATGACCACAGCAGCACTGTGGGAACCCGGGTCACCCCTTTTGGGCACCCCAGGAGGCTCGGAACCCTCACAGGAGATCCGAGGGTCTGAGGACAGAGCCAAAAGAGCCAAAAATACCAATTCCTTTGATTTAACTCCCTGGAAAAAAAAACCTGCCACGTCTGAGAGATGCAGACCACGTGGGTTTAGATTAGTATGATTATTGTGGTATTACAGGGTGAAAATTAGAATTTTTAGATTTTGCTGTCTAGGTAAAATGGGGCGAAGATGGAGGGAAGTTAAGCATGTTTTCCTGCTTCTTCTTCCCCTCTATCTTTGCAAGGGTGATGGTCTTTTCTTGATTGGGTTGTGGTGAGATTTCACTGTCTGACATGGGTCAGTTATTGGTACTTAGAGAAAAACATTGTTAACAAAGTTTAGGGTATAAAAGTTGAGGTACCATTGTAGGAGGGGCAGATTCTGCTTTTCTGCCTTCCTGCAAACTTCACGCTGGACTGAGAGAACTTTTAGAGGTAAGAAAAGAATAAACGACTCTGCAAAGCAGCTGCCTGGCCTTGGATCTCTTTTAAACTCCATCATCAACTCTCAGGRTGCAAAAAACACCAGGAAAACCCGAGCCAGCACCAGGAGCATCATCCCCTCATCATCCTCGAGCGAAAACATGGGAAAACGGGCAATCCTTGGCACCGGGGGCTGGGGCAGGGAATTGTTGGAGTGCTGCCGGCCGACCTCGGATGCCTGGCACGATCCACTCGGCGTTGGAGTGGTTCTGCTGAAGCCTGCAAAGCTGGCTCTGCCTAAAGATAAGCCTGAGCCTGCAGCCCGGGCTGGCCGGAGCCCAGGCCGGCACAAAGAGGGCTTTGTGCGGGGAGGATGCTCGAGGGGATGGGGCAGAGCCTCTCTCGGCGGGTATTGAGGGAGACAAAACGGGGAGAAGCTCAAAAGGGACCTTTCTTTCTTTCTTTGCTGTCCGGGAGATGGAAGGGAGCTGCACGTCGGGATTTTAAAAAAGCCGCAGGTGATCAAACCCCCACGGTGAAAAGGGGGAACAAAAGAGGAGCAGGGAGGGAGCGGGGGAGGCAGAGTGAACACTCCACGGGGATCTGGTGGGAAAGAAAGGAGCTGGGAGGCTGAGCCGCCATGGCTCCTCTTGGATGTGCCAGGCTTTAGCTCATTGACAGCCGTGCTTCCTCTGGGTGGTGATGCCGGGATGGAGATGATGAAGGGTGAGAGCGAGGCGGGAGGAAGGCAAGGGTGACATCAGGGAAACGCGCGTCCCATTTACAGGCTGGGATGGGCACGAACACTGGGTGATTCTGGGAGTGCAGAGGGGACATCTGAAAGTGCCACCAGCGCCGGCTGAAGGATCGCAGCTGAACTGCTGGGAAATGCAAGAGCTTGGCTTCAGCTCACAGTCACAGAAAGGTTTAGGTTGGAAGAGACACTGGAGGTCACTGGTCACGGGTCCAAGGTTCCCCCAGAGCAGCTTACTCAGGGTTGTGTCCATACAGCTTTAAAAAATCTCCAGGGAAGGTTAAATCCAGAACCACAGAATGGTTTGGGTGGGAAGGGACCTTAAAGTTCATCCCACTCCCCACCCCTTGCCATGGGCAGGGACACCTTCCTCTATCCCAGGTTGCTCCAAGCCCTGTCCAGCCTGGTCTTGGACACTTCCAGGGATCCAGGGGCAGCCACAGCTTCTCTGGGCACCCTGTGCCAGTGCCTCATCTCCCTCACACTGAAGAATTTCTCCCTAATATCTAATCTGAATATCCCCYCTTCTAGTTTAAAACTGTTCCCATTGTCCTGTTACTCTCTGCCCATGTAAAAAGTTTTTAATTCTCTTTTTTATATCCCCTTTAGGCTCTGGAAGGGGCTCTGAGCGCTCCCTGGAKCCTTCTCTTCTCCAGGTGAGCAMCCCCAGCTCTCCCAGCYTGGCYCCAGCCCTTGGAGCATCTCCTTGGAGCTGCTCCAATGATTCCATGTCCTTCTGCTGAGACTCCAGAGGAGGATTCAGTGCTCCAGGCTGGACATCACAAGGGCAGAGCACAGGGAGAGAGTCTTTGCTCAATTTCTCTCCCCATCCCGCAGAGTGACCTGCTGTCCATGGAGGAGGAGGAGCAGGGGACAGCCGGGGTCAGGAGCTGTGACCTGAGACCTGCACCTGGAATGAGGCTTGAGAGGCTCTAAACTGAGRGCTTTGGATTTCAGGGGAGTTGACTTCAGCTTTTTTGGGGAACTCTGAGGTTGTTATGAAGGGGAGAAGGTGTCCAAGACAGCTGGCTGATTTATTTTTAAAGCAAACTCATTCAGAGCTTGGGAACAAACCCTGCCTTTGCTGATGAAAATCAGGAATTTCAGCACAAAGCCTCCTTGGCTAATTAAGACACTTCTTAGCGAGCCGAGCTGTTAAAAGGGAGCATACAAGAAATGGAAATAAGGAGGGGGAARTGAAAGAAGAGTGCAAATGCAAGGCTGGGGTACTTAGGGATGAAAGCTGGAGGGCTGAGGACCAGCTGGAGCACGGAGTGGCCAGGGATGCTGAGAGTGACAAAAAAAGGGGGGTTTTCAAGGGTTCTAAGAGTGCATTTCAGGGAAAACGTGTGGGGGTTGTTGGACGGGGGGGACAGCCCAACAAAGGGTGATTATGGCAGAGGCTGAAAGCCCTTCTTTGCCTCAGTTCCTATRGGTCAGGCTTGCTCCAAGCTTCTGCACACAGCAGCAGTGTCTGGGAAGGAGAATAACCAGCAGCTAGGGAAATAAAAATTTTAGGGGCTGTTTAGTGGAATGAAATGTATTGACATCCATGAGAGTGCTCTGATGGAGCTCTGTGGTGGAGCTGTGGGATTGCTGCCTGTCATCTACAACAAAAACTCCTGGTGTCTGATCTCTGCCCACCCCCAGGTGTCTCCAAGATTTATACACACCTTAAAAAAAAAAAGGGAAAAAGGAGGATTTGGAGAGCTCTGGAGGTCAGCACCACCTTAAACCCAAGAAAAATCATGGAGTGTGTCATCTGGGAATTGATTCCCAGGCATGGGAAGGCCAGAACTCACAGACTCCAGGTTTAGAATCCCAGGTGAAAGAAAGCACACAAAGCAATCAGCCTTTCTTCTTCTGTGGCAACAGCTGTGAACTGGGCCCAGGAGGAAGGCTGGCACTTTGAGCATGTGAAGAAACCCCTTAGGAACCAAGTCCTGGTGCTAAATCCTTTCCTTCCCCGCCAGAACTGGGCARAAATCACAAACAGCGAGGCAAATTTCACCTCACCCGGTGGCACATGGCAAATCCGGAGCTTTGCACCAAAACCAGTCCCTGCCCTTGCTCATCCTGGAGCTGGGATGGGAAAAATGGTGGGAAAACTCCAAAAAGGGCTTTTCCCAAACCCTGGCTTGAAGTTTTCCTTTTGTCTCAGGGCGGGGGCTCAGCCTGGCTCTTGTGGGACATCCTGGTTTTCCCCACCCAGGGRATGCACAGAGGATTTTTTTGGTGGCAGTTTTTTTGCCCAAAGGAAGGATTTTCAGGAGCACCACAACCTACCATCCTTCACAGGGGTGCTGGGGACTGCAGCTCCTCCCTGCAGAGCCCCTGGGACCCCCTTCCTCTGCCATCCTCTCCTCCCTGCATGGCAAGGARCTCTCTGATAAATAATTCCCTTTTTGATTTGGCTGATTGCCTGCTGTTACTAGGAAACCTCCTGGCATCCCTGGGACTGTAACTCGGAGCAGGCTGGCAGCTAATGGAGATAATTAAGATTTCAGAGCCACCTTTCTGAAGGAGCTGGCCACTCCTCAGAGGGGTGAGGGTCCTCTGTGCTGAGTGGGCTTGGAAGAGACCCAGGGAAGGAAAAATAACTTCTTCAGGACTTTGCTGATGTCACTGCTGGGGTTGGGAGCAAACAGAAAAACTGGGGAGCATTTCCAGGTGCTGGATTTCAATGGTCATTACAGTCCCTGGGATGGGACAACTCCCAGGCAAAATCTGGGAGCTTTCATGGGTCAGGGACATTCCAAAGATGTAGCTTGGTGTGGCTGCTGTTTTGTGATTAATAATATGGGCTTGATCAGATTGGGCACTTGGCCTAAGGACAGAGGGTGGGTCCCACCCAAATGAGTGATTCCACCACTGGGGGAGAGGTTTGTGTGTCACGAGTCAAGAAAACTTTGTCCCTGAAGTCTGGGCTTCAAAATGCCCTGGGGGATTGTCCCTTTGCAAGAGTTCTGAGTGCTCAGTGATTGCTCTCTGCAAGAAAGGATTCTTGCACTCTGTCCTGGCTGAGTTTCCTCAGCTCTGTGGGTGAACTGAACGGCACCAGGGYCGCTCCAGTGCCCAGGATTCCAGCTGGAACAGCCCAGGCAGGTTTGTAKGGTCAAACCCTCACGCCCCCAAAGAGGCAGCAGCAGCCAGGCTGGAAATTTGGGATGATTCCAGGCTCCCACAACTCCTGAACCCGACCTGCTGGCTGGGCTGGACCCACACCGTGCCAGGAGGAGCAGGCAGAGCCCACCCTTGGCAAGGCACGTGCCAAAGGCACCAGAGCTTYGGCTGGAATTGGCAGCCTGGGAAGGGGACAGCACGCTCTGAAAGGCTCTGCCTTCACAGGATGAGTTTGAGGGAATTAAGGACTTGATCCCTCTGATCTGGCGAGAAGCCTTGCRACAGGCTTTCAAGATTTTCCTCTAAAATCCCAGTCCCAGCAACTTCCAGGGTGGTGAGGGCTGTGCTGAGCCTGCCAAGGTGTTCCCAGCTGGGAGTCTGGGAGGTGCTCAGCTGCATCCCACAGCACGGGCCATCCCAAATCTCATTCCCCCCACCTTACAATCACAGGATAAWCCCTCCAACCGTCTTTAGGAAGGCTGACCTTTGCAGATCTCCACGGGGCRCTGCCAGCAGCA
Source organism: Alauda arvensis (assembly GCA_902810485.1). Classification (NCBI taxonomy): domain Eukaryota; kingdom Metazoa; phylum Chordata; class Aves; order Passeriformes; family Alaudidae; genus Alauda; species Alauda arvensis. Next base: position 418,347 of record CADDXX010000109.1, read on the forward strand.
TTCCTGCTTCCCACTGAGCTGCCTCCTTGGCTACCCCAGGCTGGGGAAGGCAACTCCTTCTGCCCCCCCCTCCCTGAGCAATCCCTGTCCAAGAGAGATCCCCTGGCAGCACATGGCATTTCTGGAGCAGCTCCTTGCTCCCCTCATTGTTCCTGGGAAAGGCAGACAATGATCTAAGAATGCAAAACTCCTGAAACCCCTCCAGAAAGCCGAAATTTATGAGCAGCCCGTTCCAACTGGCAGAGGGAAGTTGTCAGCGGAACAAAAACATTGGGTAATCAACTCCCTCCTCCCCCTCGTCCCCCTCTGTGGGGGGAGCTGAGACAGCCACGAGGGAAAGGGGGAAGGAGCAGTGGTGAAGCACTGAGCATCCCCAGGGAATCACAGAATGGATTGGGTTGGAAGGGAAAAATCAAGATTATCTCGTTCCACCCTCCGCCTTCCACCAGCCCAGGCTGCTCCAAGCCCTGTCCAGCCTGGCCTTGGACACTTCCAGGGATGGGACAGCCACAGCAGACCCCTCTCAGAGCATTTTAAAGCACACTTGGATGCTGAGGGGCTAYAGTGACTGACCAAAATGGTTTTGTCTGACCATGAAGAATCTGTAAAATCCACCTTTTGCAAGCATGGGGCCAGCCCAGCCCTTGGCTGCTCTGAGTGATGGGTGAATGAAGGTGGTTTCTTGACCCTTCTTCATAAAACAGTTTGAAAAGACCAGAGAAGAAAGGCTGAAATCAGGAATTTTGCCCATATTCGATCGTTTACATTAAATTCCACGCTTACATTTCACCTTCACTTCCCAGCCACTGGAACCTGGGGCTCCCAGGAGCGAGTGGGATCACCCAGGGGGAGCTGAGCGAGGATTTCAGGAGTGGTTTGCACATCTTTGGGTGCTGCTGCAGGGCTCCTGTGGCCAGCATCTGGTGGGTGAGGGATGCCAGAGGGGTGGATTTTGGGATGTCTCACTCCCACGTGTGCATCCCTTCAGACACAACACTTGGCTGTGAAACGTGCAGCAGGGGAAGCGAGTCTGGCTCTGGTTCTGGTGTGGATTCTGCCACCTCCTCCTTGTTTTTTTTCCTTCCCCCTCCTCCTGCCTGCCTTGATCTGAAGGAAAACCCACTCAGCAGACAGCGTCAGGCTGGGAAATAAACCCAGGAATTCCCAGCTGGGATTTTTTTCCCCATATATATCCATATGTAAATCATCTCTATCTATATAAAAGGTTAAACTGCGATGGTGGAAATCCAGTGTAGCAGAGACAATCTGAAAATTCAGCCTTTAAGTCCTTCAGGGTGTCATTCCTTGGCTTTCCCTGGTGCAGGGAGACCCAGGGTGGCGTTGCTGTCACCGTGTCCCCACCAAATTTAACCAAGGTTTTATGGGGGATGGTTGTGGAAGGCCTCGAATSGCTCACTGATGATGGGATGGCACTTCCCAGTGCCCAAAGTGTGAGGAATGGGACACTTTCCCGGGAACAATGGCCCTTTCCATCATTTCTGCTCTGGGGCTTTGACAGAGGAGCAAGGTCCTGTCCATTACTAGGCCATGCCAGGGAGAGCAGCCAGCTTGATTGTGAAGTAAAATGCGCAAAATTGCCCTGTGCTTCCTCTTAATTGACCCAAAGGAAGTAAAAAATTAAAAAAAATAAATCTGGGCCAATTAATTTTTTAACTGATTTTTTTTTCATGGTAAAAAAATGTAGAGCTTTGGGCTGACTGGAACTTCAGGGATTGGGCCTAGCTTAAAAAGTGGAAAAGTTTTATTAAGGCTCCTTCAAGGAAAAATTCTTTTAGCAGTTAATAGAAAAACAATGTTTGAATGAAAATGAAGTGTTAATGTCTCTGCTGTAATTTAAAATTTTCAGAACAGTTTTTGCAGAAKCCCAGAATGGTTTGGGTTAGACCTTAAAAATTATCCAGTTCCACCCCCTGCCRTGGGCAGGGACACYTTYCACTATCCCAGGGTGCTCCAAGCCCCATCCAASCTGGCCTTGGACACTKCCAGGGATCCAGGGGCAGCCACAGCTTCTCTGGGCACCCTGTGCCAGGGCCTCCCCACCCTCRCARGKGAGAATTYCCTCCCAAGCAAAGAATTTTAAGTGATGTATTTAAGTTGTGAGTAAAAGCAAAATTTATCCAATTAAAAGGCTGGCTCCTCCACCATTCCCCCCCCTTTAAAATTTGCATTGAGCTTTTAGGGGCAAGGAAAAATTATCTGAAATTTTATTTATTTCCAGTTAGCCTGAAAAAATCCACGGTCCTCCAGCCTGGCCATCTAAATTAAATATGCAATTAATGATTGCCATGGATTAGTCTCAAAGTGGCTCTTCCATTCCATGAGGAACGTGTCTCACTGTTGGGTGGCTGAGGACAGCCCTGGAATCAATGCCCAGAAGATTCCTGCTTCCCAGAGCAGCCACTGGTGCTCCAGATGGAGAGAAAGCTTTGATTTGTTGGTCCTCAAAGGAGCATTTTTAGGATGGACTTCAGCAGGAGCAACCTCTGGTTCCACCAGCTTTTCTCTGCAGGCATCTGGGAAAGGGAATGTGGCTCGAAGCCACAGGAGAGGAACCAGCACTGGAGGGTTTGAATCATCTCAGGCTCCCTGCTGGGAATTTTGTGGTGGGAGCAATGAGCTGTCCTCATGTTTCTCGAATCTGACCCAACATTTGGGTGACTTTTGATTTTAAACAAAATTCAGCAAAAAAAAAAATCAGACCTATTTCTATTTATCYTTCCTCCTTAACCTGATATATTTGAAGTGCCTGGACCCACTTTTCACTCAGTGGCTAGCTAACATAAAACATCCAAATATTTTTTTTATTTTTGTTGCTTCCTTTCCCATATGTTTTTTGTCCAAATACAAGTGCTCCGACCTGATTTTCCTCCCATCCCTCCTGGACTGCCAGGTGGAGCTGATGGGTGTGAGAGAGGATCCAAAAACCTGCCAGGACAAAACCTGGCACACCTGCAATCCTGGAACACACTGCTGCTCTTCCCCAGCGCAGTGAGAGACCAGAGGTCTTAAAATTAAATATTTATAATATTTTATAATTAAAAAATTGTGCATTTGGACAAACAGCTGGCAGTTCCACCCACCCCTCCCCCGCCATGTCTGGAACCCAGACGTCTGATTTTCTAATGCCACGTGTAGCGACCCACTGAGACTGTGCTGGAATTAACCTCCTGCTTTTTTGGCTACCAGGCAAGAACCCAAGAGCAGGCCCACCCTGGTCTCCACTCCAGTTCACCCTAGAGAGAATCAATCCCCCTTTCCAAGGCTTTATTTCCATGGAAAAAAAAAACATCATTTGTATCTTCTGATTGAAAACGCCTCTGAAAAATCAACACGTGGGACACAAACATTTATTTTTTATGAAAAAAGTAAACAAAGGAGAATTTTAATGAGGTGGGTTTGTTTTTTTTCCAAGATGTCCATGGGGAAATAAGGCTGCTCCTAGTAAATTGAATGGCACTGTGGCTGGTTGCCTTGTCCAGAGGCCAAGTGACAGTCTGGTCACAACCCAAAAATAAACCTTCCTCACCTGGGGAGCGCAAGGTTCAGCACCCAGGCATGGTGCTGATGGTGTAGATAAAGCTCTGGTGCCTAAAATTCCTCCTTCCTCAGCAGGAAGGGAAGTTACTCAGGGAGCTYTGATGGGGAGGCATCACCCAGGGGTTGTGGGGGGTCTCAGCTCGGAGTCCCCAACCCCACACGTCTGCGAACCCCTCAATTTGTCCCTGCCATGTGGAGGCACATGAATAATTTGTCTTCTCTGCACCAACCTGTGGAACCCCAGGCCTGGAAGCCTCCTTGTGTTTTCCCAGGCATGTCGGGGTCTCACAGGATCCCAATTTTGGAACAAAGTCGTGAACCCAGCCTGGAGCCTCCCAGGAGTGGGGTCCTGCGGGCTCAGATGCGCACACACGGAGACTGACACACACACACGGAGCTCACAGACAGCTACAGGCACATCGACACAGCCACAGCTCCCAGAGCAGTGGGATTGCTCCTCCTGCTCCTTCCCAGGCCTTGGGCTGGGYTGGACACAGCCAGCTCTGCTCCTGCTCGTGGTGAGGAGCAGSGWTGGGCTGAGATCACWGAACGGTTTGGGTTGGATGGGACCATGAAGATCATCTGATTCCAACCCTCCTGCCATGGGCAGGGACACCACGGGCAGGATTGTCCCACTCTGACAGGGTCAGGAGCGGTGTGGGYACAGGAGGGAGAGCCTGAAGGCATCCACACTTGATCTGTACTGTCTTGGGTGCCAGACTGCCCCAAAAATTGCCATGGCAGGAGTTCTGGAGGCCCTTTCTGGGCAGCACCAGAGGTCTCTGCCCCCCGTGCCAGGTACAGGCAGCCACGTGCACTGAAAGGCAAGAAAACACAGCATCCATCTCACATTCTGCTGGGCAGGGAGGGAACCCCAGTGTTGCTGCAGGTCCAAAGCATCATCACAGCAATGTCTCCCTTTAATTTTAAAGTCCCATTTTGAGTTCATTACCCAAAAGTCCCCTTTCTCCTCTTGAAGTTCTTCCCTTTCTGATGGATGTGTGCTGCTACGGAGGATCCAGGGTTTGCTGGTGCTGCTGTYGGGGGGTTTCTCTGACAGGAGATGTCTTGGGTACAACGCTCCCCTGTTTGCAGGGTGAACCACGGGGTGTCTTGTGGCTGGCAACAGGATCCAACAGAATCTGAAGCGTGCATTGCTCTGGGTATCACTCCCAGGGCACACAGGAGACTTCTGCTCAGCTGGAATATCTGACTGTGCCCATGGAGAATCCACAATCTATACCACAGGCAAAACGAAGCTGCAGTGCCCTGGACTCTCTGGAGCAATCCAACAAACACATCTCCTCACCACTTAACCCACAGCCCTCTGCTCGCTGGGAGGGCTCCTTCCCACTGGAARTCAACTTCCCACCTGAAGCAGGCCCATGGATCCCGTGCTTGGAGCAGCACAGGCTGAGGCTTGGTGCCCAAGGGGACATCCATGGAGGACAGCCACCTTGCTGCCCCAGCCTGGGAGGAGGGGAAGGGAAGAAGAATTTCCCTTTGTGGCTGATTTGTTGACCCCTCTGATTTTTGAGCACAACCACCCACACCAAGCCGCGTCCTGCGGGAGGGAGAGGAGGAGAAGGGACCTGGCAAAGGAGCTGAGTGCACGCCTTGGGTCTGGATGCTCTCCAGGCTTCTCCCATGCAGGTCCTGCCTTCCCCACGAGCATCCCCGGGCCCTTCCAGCTCCCACCTCTTCCAGCTGTGGGCTCCCTGCTCTCTCCCGTTCCCTCTGCTCCTCACTGGCCTCCCCTCACCCAAGCCACGAGGCAGAGAGAGCCCTCTCCCTCTTCCTTCCCCCATCCTTCCCTCTCCTTTTCCCCCGTTCCCCGTGCCCCYGTTCAGCACAGCGAGAACCGGCGGGAGTTGATGTTCATCTTGGTGACCCCGATGAGCTTGAGGGGCGTGGAGAGGCTGAAGGAGCTGACCAGGGGGAAGTCACAGAACAGGTCAGCCAGCTCGTCCCTCTCCTCCAGCTCRAAGGTGGCGTCGTTCAGCATGCGCTGGTGCAGGTGGCACGTCTGCTCGATCTTCAGCTTGTTGATGTCGCTGCGCAGCCGCATCAGCTGCCGGGCCAGCTGCTGGTCCTGCAGCCGCATTTCTGCCTGCAGCGGGGAGGGGGAGAGAGCGGCGGCTTTAAACCAAACTGGTGTTTGCCACTGTCCTAGGTTGCAAGGTAGGATGTGCCCAAAGTATGTATTCTATTCCCATCTCCATGGGTTGTTGGAGCCAGGTGGGGCAGTGTTTTCCCTGCCCCCTCCCTCAGGACTCTCTGCTGTTCATGGCCCATCAATGCCCTGGCCAGTGACTCACAGGTAACTCCCCTGGGGAGCCATCTCTGCTTAATGGGCAATCAAGGACCCATTGTGTGACTCATGGAATGACATCAGCCCATTGTG
>CADDXX010000109.1:425188-442208 GCA_902810485.1 Alauda arvensis
AGCAGCTGCCTGGCCTTGGATCTCTTTCAAACTCTATCATCAACTCTCAGGGTGCAAAAAACACCAGAAAACCTGAGAGCTCAATGCCAAGACAGAAACACGGATAGGTCTGTTTACCTGTATTTCAGAAATGCAGCCATTCTCTATGGGGCAGTTTGCCAAAAACCCCACCTAAGTCATCCCCTGTATTTAAGGCAGAACACAGAGCTTCTCGGGGCTTCTCGGGATGTCATAGCAAGGTACAATGCTTGTAAGTACCTGTGCTCAGGTTCTATTTTGTTCTTTTATTGTTTATTTTTTATACGTTTATTAAACCTTTTGCTTTACAATACACACCCAAGGAGCCACCTCGCAGATTATTTTTAACCCATTTCTGAGAGGTGCAGGCACCTTCAGAGAGAACTTGATGCATCTCCACGTGGCTTATTCCACTCTGATACAGTGAKAGACTGATCAGGAGAGGAGTTTTAGTGGCAAATCTGCTGCCTCCCTGCTCGAGGCTGCACCAGAGCACGGGGAATGGGAGGATGTTGAGGTGCTTGAACGCATCCAAAGGCGTGTGAAGGAGCTGGAGCCTTGTGAGGAGAGGCTGAGGGAGCTGGGAAAGGGGCTCAGCCTGGAGGAAAGGAGGTTTAGGGGACACCTTATCACTCACAACCCCCCTGAAGAAGGGTGCAGCCAGGTGGGGGTCGGGTTCTGCCCCCAGGGAACCAACGATAGGATAAAGGGACACAGCCTTAAGCTGCTCTGGAGGAAGCTTAGGCTGGACATTAGGGAAAAGTTCTGCACAGAAAGAGTGATTGGGCATGGAATGGGCTGTCCAGGACGGGGTGGAGTCACCATCCCTGGAGGTGTTTAAAAAAAGGCTGGATGTGTCATGGTGGGGTTGACAAGGCGGTGTTCGGTCATAGGCTGGGCTCAGTCTCGAAGGTTTTTCCAGCCTGGCTGATTCTGTGAACTCCAGAGGTGCTCGAGCTGTGAGGAGGACAGGGATCTTCCCAGCCAGCAAGGCATCCCCAAAAAAATACCAGCTCAGGATGGGGAATTSTTAACAATAGAGAAATTCTGTGCCTGCCCGTGTTTTCCTGTGAAATTGGAATTAAAGCCGTGCCAAGGCTGCTGGCTTGGGTGTCTGTCAGGCTTCAGAGCTTCCATCYCAACATTAAACAAAGCCCAAATTAATTTTGCTCGTGAGGCAGCAGCCACAGGGAGACGGAGCAATTAGAGGTGGAAAGGACCAATTAAAAGAACACCAAATAACTGATCCCCAAATGCTCAGCTTGGGTTTCCAGTAAATCAGAGCTGGTCCATGAYAGACTCCACCTCCCCTGTGGCACGTTTTATCTCAGTGGCTCTCAGGGTGGGAACTCAATGGTTTCCCACAGGACAGAGAACTACAACCTCCAAGCTAATGATCTAAGTGCTTTGGAGGTATTTTTGTCTCCCCTGGCACCTGGCTTGGGAAGGTGGAAGATTCAGAAGTAATGAAAGGAAAGAGGTCTTTTATTTAAAAAAATAAGCCTGACTCATAATTAAGAAAGTTCATTGCCACAGGATGCTGTGGGTAGCGAAGAAGGAGGGGAACACTTGGTGTGGGAATCAGCCTGGCAAACAGAGCAGGCAGGGCTGGAAAAGCAGATTCAAGACAATTCCCACTTCCCACCCCACCTCCCTCCTCACAAAAAAGCAACAAAACCACAAAAGCTACAAAGAAAAGAAGGTGGGAAAGAAGCCARACAGGCTCACCAGAAGGGGCTGGAGCAGGATGAGCTCTAAGGTCCCTTCCAACYCAGCCAGTTCTAGGACTCTGTGATTTGGGATAAACTTCYCTTTCCTGGATTTTAGCAGCATGGATGTGATCAGACCACATCAGTTTCCCTCCAAGCCTGAAGATGAGCTGCTCAGTTTTTGGGTACAGATGTAGCTCTGGGAAAAGGGAGTAAATGATTCCTGGCCTGGTGGCTTGTGCATGAAGGTGCAGAAGGGAAGGGAGGAGGGAAAGTTCCCTTTGAGAGACCCCACAGAGACCCTGATGTTCCTACACCAGACCTTTCCATGCCTGACACAGGGGCTGCTGCAAGGAGGGTGGGAACCAAAGCAGCCTCRGGGTTTTTTTATCTTGTGCCATAATCCTTCCTCCTCTGGGAAGTCAGAGAATCCCAGAATGGTTTGGTTTGGAGGAGACCTTAAATCTCATCCCATCCCACCCCCTGCCATGGGCAGGGACACCTTCCACTATCCCAGGCTGCTCCAAGCTCCATCCAACCTGGCCTTGGGCACTTCCAGGGATGGGAACCTGTGCCAGGGCCTCACTACTCTCACAGGGAAGAATTCTTTTTTATTATCTAAATCCCTTCCAACCCAAACCATTCTGTGATTCTCTGACCCTACAGAAGCACCCTGGAGGACCTTGCCTGGTGCTCCCAGCCAGCAATAAGACTCCAGSTTGGCTGTCTGGAGAGGATTAAGTCACCTTTGCACCAATCTCTGAGTGAGTCTCTCTCTCAGGAATTCTCTCTCAMATTGTTGGCAGGGTTGTGGTCATTTACCTTTATCAAAAAAACCCCATTATTTCCTCTCAAACCTCATAACCTGTGCCCCCAGCAGAGCAATGCCACTTGGCAGGTTTTTATTCACCCACCTGAGCTACAATTAAAAAAAAAAAAATCCATTCTGTTGATATTTTTTCCTGTCTCACAACAAATGCTGACATTTTATCRGGGAGGCAATCACAGATGTTATTGAAGTGACCCTGGGTCGTTCTTTCTTCTTGGCGTATCGTGTTACCTAAGAAATGCCAACAAAGGCTCTCACTGAATATTTGGAAGAATGTGGGATTAAAAAAGCTTCTGCTGCCCAAAAAAAAGGCATTTAAAAGAGAATTATGAGGCATTGTGCAGTGGGGTGTGAGTTATAGGTGCGTTTTTTTCTCTTGCAAACCGGCTTTACATTTTTTGACTGGGTTTTGTTTTCCCTCTCTTTTGAGGAATCTTCTTGATTTCTCGTAAGCTGGAAGGCAAAGACCTCCAGAAAATAAAGATAAGCAGCAAAGCCTGGCAGTGGTTGGCTAAATCCRTGTGGATGTGGCCCYTGGGGACATGGGGCAGTGGTGGCCTTGGCAGTGCTGGGTTAACAGYTGGACTCTGTGGTCTTTGAGGGCTTTTCCAACCTTAACAATTCCAAGTTTCTTTGAGAGGACGAGGCACACAAGGAGGAGATGGAAGGTGGGATGAGGGCTGTCTGTGCTCCTTGGAAGGCTCCCCACGGGCTCTGGAGCTCCCTGCCTGGTGACAGGTCCTGCTCTGTGGGGTGACAGCCGGGCAAAGGGTGGAGCAAGAAATTCGAGCTGCCCTGCAGGGTGTGAACTCTCACTGCCCACACTCATCCCTGGGGCTTGGCTCGGGATGCAAACCCCCCGTCCTGCATCCATGGAGTTATCCCATTAAACACTGCTCTGTTCAAACCCTCCCAGAATATTCAGAGGAATTTCAGCCAGAACCCAGAAATCCTYGTTCTCCTTCCCTTTCCCAGAGGCTCTGCACAAACACTAAAACCATTCCCCCCGTCCCATGCTGAGGACCAAACAATTGCTGGGRAGGATGAGTGATGTGCCTTTAACAGCAGCACTGTCAGGCCAGCAGAGCCCCACAAAGCTGGGRATGAATGATGGGATTCCAGGGCCACATCACGGGCAGCTGTGGGGTTTTTGGTTTGCAGAGTTCGCCCACAGGGCTGGGCACCACGAGGTAACCCCACACTCCTGTTCATCCGCGTGAGGTGGCAGCAGGATCCCACACAGGATCTTGGGAGAAACCCATGGGGAGCATCCAGCAGAAGCCAGGCTTTTGGTTTCCTGTGATTCTCTCATGGCAGAAAGAGCCTCAGGTGTGTCTCACTCACAAAAACCAACATTTTAACACATCCTGCCTCTCTCTGCTCACCCAGCCCCAGCTGCTCCTCACCAGCATGGCTGGGGAATGTTGTTGGAATGGGCAGGATGCTGGGTTGAACTTCCCAGGCTGGAAGGGGGAACCAAACTCAGGTCCTTGCTGGCAGTGAAGCAACTGCTGGATTGGAATGCAACGCTGGACCAGCAGATCTTGTGAACCTAGGGAGGATTTTCTGCTTGGATTGAGCCTCAGASTCTCCCAGGGATGTTTAATATGGGTGAAGGAGAGAAAGCTTCCTTTCCTGGTTTCCAGTCTGGAAATCTCATCCTAAATAGCTACAAGCAGTTGCCTTCAATTTTGCCTTCAGCAGACAGGAGGACCAGTAATTTCCCCATTTCCAGCARCCCATCTTTTCTCTGCATTGCTTCTGGGGGATTTTCAGCAGGCAGCACCTCAAGGGATGGACATGAGGAGCTCTCTGAGATTTCCCCCTCTTCCCAAAAGAGAAGAGTGCCACGGATGAAGTCCCAGCCTGGCCCATGAAGCTCAGGGGGATGGTCTGGGGAGAGGCAGCTGCTCCCTCAGGGCTAGCCCTTTTGCTAGCCCTTTTTATTTCCAAAAGATCAAAAGGAACTGAATTGGCACTTTRCTGAGTGCAGCCACTTGGATTCAAGCACAAAGAAGCACAGGCTGCTTGTCAGGTCCCTGCCAAACCTTTCCAACAAGTCCACATTGTCTGTGTTTTGGTTTGGGGCTCCTTCAAAGGTGCTCAGATGCTGCCCTGTCATGGCTAAATTTAGGTGCTCACACCCACAGCCTCAGATGAGTTATCCCAGATCCTTGTGGAGCACCTGGGAGTCACCCACCACCAAATCCCAGGAGACCTTTGCCATGCAMAGCCTGTCATGGATCCCAAATCTCACTCTTCCTCTGTGTTGTTYAGGCTGTCTTGGCTCCCTCTCTCTCGGGAGCAGGGTGGCTGCACCCAAAGGGACCCTTGGGGATCATCCTGTTCCACAATAAATCCTAAACTGCTTCCCTAGTTTCAGCAATTTAACAGTAGAGGTCACAGAGTTACAGAATGGTTTGGGTTGGAAGGGACCTTAAAGCTCATCCCATCCCACCCCTTGCCATGGGCAGGGACACCTTCCACTACCCCAGATTGCTCCAAGTCCTTTCCAACCTGGCCTTGGACACTTCCAGGGATGGGACAGTCACAGCTTCTCTGGGCACCCTGTGCCAGGGCCTCCCCACCCTCATGGTGAGGAAGTTTGGTGCTGCATCATTGTTTAAATTCACTCAAGCACGATTGRGATACCTGAGTATCCCAAACAGAAATGAATGTCCTTAATATTTAATTAAAAAAAAATTTAACCAACAGGACACTGGTACTTAATGGTTTCCCAGGAGGGACCATCAGACATTTGTGTTCCTTTTCAAGTCTTTCCTGCATTTTGGCTCACACCCTTCAGATTCCAGTGCCAAGCTGGTGAATTTGAGATAGAAAACTCATTTTTCCCTAAAAGTACAAAGTTAGAGCTGTTCTAACACGTCCCWGTTCATAGAGTTGGGCTTTAGGAGGGAGAGCACTTTGAGCGCTTAATTTTGCAGCTTATAAAACCTGGCAAATCTCAAAAACAAAGAGCAAAGTGTGACCCCCTCCATTCCTCGAGTCTGTCAGGATTTCTGGGCTGGTGATGGCTCTGCTCTCAGCACAGATGAGGAGCTGCCACACTCGACAGTGCAAAGGCAAACACAAGGGCACAGAGGAGGCAGGARGAGCTGGGGAGGGAAATGCTCCAGCCCCGGGGGCAGCTCAGCACAGGCTGAGAGCTGCAATTTGCTCCTGCACCTCCACAGAGCCTCTCAGCACAAAAAAACAAGAGCAGTTTGCATGTCTGAATGAATCAGCTTCTCGGGGCCAGGCTCTCAGCAGGACCCAGCTGGCTGAGGCTCCCTGGGTTTATGTCAGTCCTACAAACCCGGGCCAGGACCTGGTGTGCAGAACCAGGGTCTGGGACAGGCCACGTGAGGTGACAGGCCAAGAAAAGCAGAGGGACAGAAAAAAAATACCCTTGGGTTTGTCTTTTTGCTTCACTTCTCACCGTGAGCAGCCTGAACCTGGCTGAAACCAAATCAGAGCAGACTCTGGACACGCACAGGAAAATTCCCTTGCAGTGTCAGATGATGGGTTTTGTGCAGATTGGGAGTAACGAGAGACAGGGCAAGAGGAAATGGCCTCAAGTTGAGCCAAGAGAGGTTTAAATTGGGTATTAGGGAAAATTTCTGCAGCAAARGGATTGTCCAGCCCTGGCTCAGCTGGCCAGGGCAGTGGAGGAATCCCCAACCCTGGAGGGATTGAAAAGCTGTGTGGATGTGGCTTGGGGATATGGTTGAGTGCTGGCCTTGGCAGTGCTGGGGAGTGTTTGGAGTCGATGATTTTAGAGGGCTTTTCCAACCTATAAACCCTTCTATGACAGCACCAAATTCACTCCCTCCTGCCTCTGCTGCTTTTGGCTGGGATGGAGTTAAACGCAGAACTGGGTGGTCCTGCAGCGTTTGCCTGCAGGGAGCAGTCCCCAGCACGCGCAGCCTCCTGAAGCTCCAAGTGCTTGGCAGGACGCTCCCTGGGACAAGCCAGAACCGTTCCAGGGTGATGCTGCTGGAACAGCCCAGCCTGAACACGCTGGGAGCTGTGCTGAGGGCGGGGGGGGATGGAGCTGCACACGCCGAGTTTCATTCCATGAGGACACGGCTGCTGCACCCCTTTCCTGCATGGAAAGAACCTCCACATGAAGGGATTTTGTCCCTTCATTGGATAGGTGGATCATACAGACCCTAAATAACCCTGCTGTGGAATCACAGAAGCATGGAATGGTTTGGGTTGGGAGGCACCTTAAAGCTCACCCTGCCATGGGCTGGGACACCTTCCACTGTCCCTGGATTGCTCCAAGCCCCATCCAACCTGGCCTTGGACACTTCCAGGGATCCAGGGGCAGCCACAGCTTCTCTGGGCACCCTCACAGGGAACAATCCCTTCCCAATATCCCATCCATCCCTGCCCTCTGGCAGTGGGAAGCCATTCCCTGTGTCCTGTCCCTCCAGGCCCTTGTCCAAAGTCCCTCTCCATCTTTCTTGTAGGTTCCCTTCAGGAACTGAAAGATCACAATCAGCTCATCCCGAAGCCTTCTCCAGGCTGAACAATCCCAATTCTCTCAGCCTTTCCTCACAGCAGAGCTGCTCCACCCCTCTGATCATCCTGGTGCTTCCTCTGGACTCTCTCCAGCTGCTCCACGTCCTTCTGCTGTTGGAGCCCAGGGCTGGAGGCAGCTCTGCAGGTGGGGTCTCACCTGAGAGGGGCAGAATCCCCCCCTCCCCTGCTGCCCACACTGGAGATCAGCCCAGGATCTGGTTGGTTTCTGGGCTCCATCCTGCTATGGAGCCTTCCTGATGGCTCTGCTACCACAACACGAGGAAAAGCGAGGAAAAATCACATCTGTGTTGGGATGTTTGGAAGCTTGTTCATTTATTTGACAAGAAACTGGATTTCACCCTTGAAATGCGATGTGAAATGCACCTTTTGGTTCCAGCTCTGTGGGATGGGATGGCCTGGCTGGGTTCCCTCTGCCTGCTGGCAGCTCCTACCCACACTCGTGCCTCCAGCACAGCTATTTCACCCTGTGGCCAGTCAAAAAATTGCTCTCTTTTTTTTTTGGGAAATTGTTCTAAATTACCAGTCACGTCCAGATCCAGCAAAGACCGGTGTAATTAGGCGGCTGGGAAATGGAAAGTGGGGAACAATTAAGGTTTGCTTGGCCTTTTCTCATCTTTAATTTAAACTTTCAGTTTTTGACAGATGGTGGTTTAGATACCACACCCCAGTGTAAAGGGTAGAAACAGACTGAGACAATTTGTACTTCCCTCATGGGCAGAGATTGAAAGGAAAACTCAAATCTYTTAAAATCCAGGGTTCTGAGAAGGAAAATCTGCTTCTTGCTCTCTTTGATCATCTTGAGATTCGGGGTCTATATCAAATGTGAATTTAAGATTGCACCCAGATTCAGGTCACAGGTCTGAGGTTCTCTGAGGGGTTGTAGGGGATCATCTCAAAGCTGTTCCTAACAGTCCTGGATTCTTGAAAGCCACAATCCTGAGAAGCAAAGTCACCAAAGTGCAATGTCCAGAGCTACCTCTGTAAATAAATCCTCAGGGGACCATGGGGCTGGGTCAATGCAGCAACAGAAAGTTGACAAATCAACATTATCTGAAGCAAAAGTCGCAAAGAAACCTCTAAAACTGTTAYTCATTTCTGTCAGAAGATTTCCTCAAAGATTTCAGTGCTTCTCAAACACAAAGTGTCTGCACATTTGCACAAGTGTTGGCCACAAGTGATGTCCCAGMCCCTGTTGCAAATATCCCTGCTGGGACTCAGGGGCAGAATTCCAACTGGGCAACAGAGACAAAGCCACGTGTCGTGAGTCACTTCCAGTGATTTGGGCCAAACCATAAAGACTCCAGTGAGGRGAAGGGAAGGATCACTGGGAAATGTGCTTTTCTGAGGGCTTCTACTCTTGTGAAGAGCACCTGAGCTCAGACTTCAGCTGCCCGGACACGGACACATCCATTCTATGGACCTCCAGAAAATCACAGAGTACCCTGAGCTGGAAGGGACCCACAAGGATCATTGAATCCAACTCCTGGCCCTGCACAGGACAACCCCAAAATCACTCTGTGTGCCTGAGAGCATTTCCCAAACATTTCTTGAACCCTRTCAGGCTTGGTGCATCCTCCTGGGAGTTATCCCCAGGCTGTGCYGCCTCCCGAGCTCAGCTGGGAGCTGGGTTAGGCCCAGGATTAATTTGTGCCAAAGACCACGGCAGCAAAGCGACAGAGAAAAGGTGAATTCCAGCCCTGGCTCTCTGGATTTTCCTTGCACAGGTTCCCAGAAAAGACAAAGCATTTTTGTCCTGTCCTTCTCTGTGAAATGTCTCGCAGGTAACCACCAGAAACAAACTGATGTGTGAGACAGGGCCCAAGGCTGGGGTGGGAGCGTGACTGAAATGTGGACTGGATTTGAAGACAAAGGCAACAGAGGATGGATCTGGAAGAGCCAGGTGTGGAAAACACAGAGAGTGATGGAAAACACAGAGAGTGATGGAAAACACAGTGACTGATTGTTGCCTTTCCACCTGGGGCTGAGGGCAGGTAGGAACAGGGAGTTTCCCCGCTCTTTCCTTTTCATCCCTCTCGAAAATCCGTGCTAACAGGGACAGGCAGCCACTTACCAGCTCCTTCCTGAGCCACGTCAGAGCTTCGTCGATGCTCTCAAAGCCRCCTATTCTCCCTGAGGTGACAGTCCCCTTGTCCTGGGCAGGGCTCCCATTGAGGTGCAGCTGCACCTTCCTCATGGGGACCGTCTCCCCCGGCGTCTTTTTGGCCTTGGTGGCCTCGTCCTCCCCGTCTCCCTCRGGCTGGGGGCTCTTCCAAGCCTGCTCCTCCAGCTTTGCCTTCCATTCCAGGTAGGAAGGGCGCCTGGTCTCCAGTCTCAGCTTCTCYGTCAATGCCTTGAGGGTCCTCAGGTGATCATCTGGAGGAGGAGCCCCGCCAGAGCCAGCATCTGCGCTGTCCAGAGCCTCTTCTATTTGGATTTGAGGCACAGACATCCTCCCTGGGAGTCCAAAGGCATAGAGGTGTGCTGGGAAGGACCAGGGGTGGAGATGAGAACCCWCAAGGTCTGAGCAGGTGTGTCAGGAGGTGCTCCCTGGAGGACAGCTGAGGTGTGGGCTCCTGCTCAAGCACCAAACCAGCCTTGGATGAACACCTAGAAGGAGGAAAAAAAAAAAAGGAAAAAAAAAGGATTGGTTTTGAGAAGGAGAAGGGAGTGAGGGAAGAGAGGCAGCTCTTGTTGGAGCAGGGGAGTGAGGGTTTTGGGAGAGGCTCRGTGCCAAGGTGCTGCTGGGGAGGGTGAGCTCACCTCGGTTATCTGAGTGCTCTGAGGCAGGAACAGACAGGCTCYGGCTTTTAGCAAAGCTCTGGTTACCTGCACCTCCAATCTTAACTCAAGGGGCCACAGAAGGGTTGCCAAGAAGGCCAGGACACATTCCCAGACCCCAAAATCCTCTGGAGACAGCTCAGGGTGCTGCTGGATGTTGGGCTGTCTGGTTTCACTGATTTTCTGCCTGGCAAACCCAACATTTCCCCATTTGGGCAAATCAGGTCCAGATAAAATARGACAACCTGAAAGAGTTTAGATTAAATATTAGGGAGAATTTCTTCCCTGTGAGGGTGGGGAGGCCCTGGCACAGGGTGCCCAGAGAAGCTGTGGYTGCCCCTGGATCCCTGGAAGTGTCCAAGGCCAGGTTGGATGGGGCTTGGAACAACCTGGGACAGTGGAAAGTGTCCTTGCCCATTACAGAGGGGGTAATGAGATGAGATTTAAGGTCCCTTCCAACCCAAAATATTCTGTGATTCTGCAAACCCAAACTTCTCCCAAGAGTTTGAGTCAAAAGGAGAACTGGAGAAAGGGACTCTTCCCCACACCACTCCCCCTTCCAGTTTTTACAGATCTGGGTTTAGATCTGGGTTTCCYAAAGCTGCAGCCTGAGCATTCAGCTCCCTCCTGACCCTCTGGCTCCAGTCAGGAACACGGTCCCAGCCATGTGGGGAAATCACTGGGGTGCTGGCAYGGCTTGGGCTCAGGGAGACCTGGGGGTGTGGTTCCATCACTGGGCACGTCCAGTTTGTCCAGTGGGAATGGTCCCTTGTCAACAGCCCTTGGCACAGAGAAGCCAGGAGCTTCCTCCCCGCTTCTCCTCCCGTCAGCACTCMTGGAAGCTGTGCCCAAAGCTGGTCTGACACCCCCTGGCACCTGGAGGGGCAGGGGACTCAACTCTTTAAGAGTTAAGCTCAGGCAGCTTCCGTATCCAGCAGGATCAGATAAGAGACATCCTCAAGGTCATGGGCTCATCTAGAGCTGAGCTAGGAATAGATCCAGAGCTCTGCCCTGAACGTCAGGCACAAAACAAAACCCTTTTCTGCCTGCCTGCTGAGGTGCCTGGAGAAGCAGGCAGGGTGTGTGCAGATTCCTAGAGTCACCCAGCCATTGCTCTGCCTGCCATTTCCACAGAGGCATGTGCAGCYCTGAAATCCAGACCACAATTACGCCTCTCCAACCTTTCCAGTCAGAAGATTCGGTTTTAAATAAACACCGAGTGAGAGGCAAGACTTATCCCAACAATCGTGTGGGGGCAACACGAGCYGAAGGAGGAGTTGATAGTGTACACACAGACAGTGTGGGGGTGGAGAATTAGTCATGTTGTGGTCTCCTTCCTGCTCCTTTTCGTGCTAACGAGGGTTTGACGGGGAGAGGGAGCGCTCACAGACGCTCTGTCAGGCTGAAGCCAGCAGCTCTCGTGCCTGGAACAGCAACAATTTTCCTTCTTCCTGATGAAAAAGAGAGGGGAAGGCCGTGGGCTTGCCTTCATGGAGGGGTGCTCTGCAGTGCTCAGGGCACTCAAGGATGAATTTACCTTCCCTTCAGCTCCAGCCTCCCCACATCAATAAAGGAAAACAAGTCATGACTTTAAACACCCCGTTTCTGAGCTTTTTTTCTGTCCTGTGAGACCTCTGTGGATATTGCTGAGGGTGGCCCAACCCCAAAACCCTGCTGCAGTTCCACACTGGGCTGCTGGATCTGCTAATCCCCAGCAAAGACCACATTTTTTAAAATCGTTTTCTGAATGTCACAAAGCTTCAAAGCAGAGCCCCACGAACTCTTTTGTCCTGTTCTCCAGCGTGGATGGGATCCTCGGGGTGGGAATGGCCCCTGGTGTTTGAGGCCTGGGCACAGCTCAGTTAACACTGAGAGCATTGGACCATGAAAACAGGACAGCAGCTTGGAGCATCCCCTTTGTCACYGCTGTCATCACAACTCCCAGCAGCTTTGGAGGAGATTTGAGTTTTTTTCTGCCCCAAAAGCAGCATCGATCCAGCCCATCCTTCACTTTCTCCCTGGTGTCACATGAAATGTCTCATTTGCTCTGCAGGGACACCCCCTAAATTGGCAGCTCTCTTCCCCAGCCTGTCCAAACTCTGAAGTGACAGAGGGGAGCCACCTCTAAYTTCCCATCAATATCCTGGACTTGGATCAAAGACCTGCTGTGGAGAAGGAGATCTGAAAGCTGTGAGTGTGTGAAAAACGCCCTTGTGCTGTAACACAAACCCTTTGGTGCCTGGGAGTTACCAAATTCCCAGGAACAAACCTGCCTCTGGCTCAAATCCACACACTCCCAGCCTGCCTGCCCCAGGCTTGGCTCCCCCTGGGCTGGCCTGYGTGAGGGGATTTAAGTGATTAATCCCTGATTTGTCTCATTATCACACTTGCCACAGGGAGYTCCTGCCACCCCTCATTAGGGGTAACGAGTTTAGCCCCAAAAGAGGGTGAGGGATTGCTCACACCTCACTAAGGATCTCTGCTCAGCGGTTCCCCCCCTTCCCTCGGAGGAATCCTGAAAGCACAGAGCACAGCAGGTCACTGAGACAACAACAACAAAAAAAAAACCCTTTAATTTCTTCCTTGGGTTAGGTTTCCWTTGGAGAAGTCAACTGACCCACCCCAAGGGATCAGCAGAAGCACAAGTCTGGGGTGGAGAAATAACAGGAATGTTGAACTGGGAGTTCAGCAATTAGCCAAGGTGGAGGCGTGGGGGGCAAATTATCCTTCTTCCTTCACTGTTCCTGGGCTGTGGATTCCTGAGACACCATTTCTTATTGCAGGGCAGCAGCAGGGACTGCAGGAGTCTGTGTCAGAGGAATTCTGCTCCTCTGGAGGCTGGGAAGAWGAAAAAGCCTCGATATGAGACAAAACCTCAGCTGGCAGAAGCCTTTTCACCCACACAGACCACGGGTGACACTTCTGGCACAGAGCAAAGAGGGCAGAGGTTGTGGTTTAACCTGTGAATGACCTTCAAAAGGCACCTCAGCCCCTTTGTGCCTCAGTTTCCCTCTCACTGAGAAGTCAGTCCGTGCAACTCAGGGRAACAGCTCTGAGATGGACAGAATTCACCCCTGGTGTCTCCCGGTCTCATCTGGGTGCCCACTGCAGTCGGTGCAGGGACATCCCCTGTGATCCATGGAGTTTGGGATGAGGTTCCCCCTGATCATTTGCTCTGGAGGTTTGCACAAGGGTCACTCTGATCCCCCCCGATCCTGCAGAGGAACCCCCTGGAGTAAACCCAACTTGCCAACATCACCTCCAGCTCTGCAGCTCCCAGCAGCAGAGGAGGACCCTGAGCCTGGAAAGGGGAGGATGAAGGAACACCGAGGTGCAGTGAGAGGTGGGGGACAGTGCCTGGTGCGCAGGGAGGGCTGTGTTTGCCTCCCTCCGTGCACAGCAATGACACAGGGCTGGGGTGGGGGTGACTGACCCCCCCGGAGGTCTCTGACCCCCCCCGGGTGTCTGCAGCAGGTTGGGAGAGGGGCAGAGAGCAGGAGATGCCTGTGAGAAGGGGTTGCCATAGCAATGGAGTAAGGCAGGGCTCACGGAGGTGGATGGATGTTCCGGAGCATCCTCAGGGCAGCAGAGACTCAGAGGCCTCAGGAACGGGGTGAGGGAAGGAGAGATCCATCAGGATCAACGCTGCAGCTCCCTGGAGCTGGTGGTTCCCTTTCAGGGCGGTTGCACATCACTCATTCCTTTCCCCGTGCCAGAATGAGCTCGGTCAAGAGAGGAGCTGCTGTGCTGTGTGTGGATTTGGGGGGCTGGGGGCTTCCTCACCCTGCCAGAGCCCCCCCATCCTGCTGTTCTGCACAGGGATCCTGCAGAGAGGAAAAATCCCCAGCCACCCCACTGATTCTGAGGAGAGCTGGTTTCCCTGGATTTTATTATCCAGTGCTTAGCCACCCAATCCTTTTCTGTAGCAGCTGAAATCCTCTCCTGCAGAAAACCAGCCTGGTCCCAAAGTGACCTTCAGCTTCCCTCCCTTCCAAAGGACAAAATCCAGGCACCACGAGGAGCTGTCTGATCCCAAAGCCAGGACACTCTGCAGGGCTGGAATTGGTGCTGTCAGGGTCAGATGCTCTCTGCCAGGTCAGGATGGTCGGGAAAGGATGGAAAGGGCTCTGCCTTTCACAGCAGAGCCCTCAGTGACACTGAACACGGTGCCCATGGAGACCTTGCTGCCACACTCCTGTCTGTGAGCTCGTTCCTCTCTCCATGGAAAAAATGACAGCACTGATGAGAGCAAAATGGGCATTACAAGCTGAGATGTGGACATGGCATTCACAGGAAAACAGGGAAAAGGGAAAAAGAGGAGCTTTCCATTCACATTTGACCTGGAGCAAGACGAGGATTTGCTCTGGCACATCCTTCTGCCCAAATGGCCTCCAGAAAGAGCCCTGARCACTGCAAGGGAGGAGGGGAGAGCAGTGGGGGCTGCAGAAAACCCATGGAGGGRTGCAGAGATGGCTGCCCCAGCCCTAGAAGTGTCCAAGGCCAGGACAGGGAGTAGCCTGGGATAGTGGAAGGTGTCCCTGCCCATGGCAGAGGGTGGATAAGCTTTGTGGAAGGGACCTCCCTKCCAGCCCAAACCATTTTGTGACTCTGTGAGATCAGAGGGGACCAGTTTGCACTCCCTGCCCCGAGGCACTTCTCCCTGGCTGGTTTCCAGCATCACCGGTAGAGTCAGACTCCGTTTCAATAAACACCTCTGCACCTTCCTGCCCTGCTGCACCTCATCCCTCCTGCATCCCCCCCAGTGATGCTCCTGGTGAGGGAGCAGGGCTGAGGCTGCTGCCTGCTTCAGATGGACCCTTGCAGCTCCATTTTCAGCCCACTTAGGCTCCCCTCGATCRGCAGATTTCCAGGCTTTGTGTGGAAATCCTGCGTGAAGAGGTATTTGGCATTCCAGCAAACCAGTCTTCCAGTCGGCTGGAAGGAGCTGCAGACTGGGGAGCTGAACGGGGCCAGGGCTTTCAACCCATCGGCCCAAACCAGGTGGGGATTCCTCTTAGGAGGAAAAGGATTAAGGAGCAGAAGCAAAAGCAAGTTTTCAGGCTCTTGGTGAAGTCACCACGTCCACCCTCGGTGTGTTATTCCGAGGTCTGTGGAGCTGTGGATTATGGACAAGGTTTCTCCTCCACGCATTGCCCCAGGCTCCCGGCAGGTTCTGGAGCTAATCTGGGAGGTGGCACAGCTAATCTGGGAGGTGGCACAGCTACTCTGTCCCCAGAGATGCCCCCCAAGGACCCGTGGCTTGGCACAGCCGATTGTTCCCCTTTTTTATCCCCTGCTGCCCCTCCAAGCACGGCCGCGTTTCAGTAAAGGAGAGGCTGGGACCTACCTCTGTGCCCGTGTGCCCAGGGTAATGAGAAGGGCTGGGATTCCTTGGGAATGAGCCAGGGCAGGCTGAGAAATGCTCTCTTCCCAGGAGAGTAGTACGGGGAGTTATTTTTTTCCCCAAATGCAGCACGCAAGGGTGTGTTTTCAGAAAGAAAGAAAAAAAATTCCAACCTTTTTTTGTTTTGTTTTGTTTTGTTGAGCTCCAATCTGCCCAGCACCGAGCTCAGGGACAACACCAGGGCCACTGGAGACCCCCAGGCTCCGAGTCAACACGATCAGGGGAGCGGGGTCAGCCCCTCGGTGACCCCCTAATCCCCTTTACATGTCCCCCTGTCCCATCCAATTATCCACACCGCGACCGTCCAACCTCTGCCCTCAGACCTGCCTTGTCCCGGCGCCGAGCTGCACCGTGGCATTTCACATCATTTACCATCAGCTGCTTGCAAACAGACCCTCCTCTCCCTCCCCTCGCCAGGGTTATGCTGCTCCGAGGCTGATTATTATTTTTTTTYCCTTTTCCCCCGCAGTGTCTCTGCCACATTTTGCAAACACCTAATGGCTGCGGGGCTGTTGCAAGCCCGGAGCCCGCCAGAAGCCGGATTCCTCCCGTTCTGCTGGATTTTTTTGTGGCGCACAGACCCCCCTCCCGTGAAGGATGGGGGCGGGAGGGGGGGAATTTCATGGACATTTGAAAGCAGRGAAGAGCTGGGAGATGCAAAAGCCAGCAGCAGCTCCCGTGTGCTGAAATGATGGCTGGCACACAGCAAACCCGCGGCAGCCAGAACAGGCTCGTTCCCGCTGGAAAGTGGGGAGTTCCTCGCATGCAGGGGATGGGCAGACAAAGCCAGAGGAATCAGCCGGGCACAGCTCCCCGCTGGAAGCCAGGAACTTGGTTTTCATCCATTTCCCCCCGCCTTTTCATCACCCCCCACCCCTCTGAGCTCCCCGGTGTAGAAAAAGCTCCGGAGGGTGCGGGATTGTGGAATACCAGGGGGGAGCATGGCAGGGAAGCAGGGAGAGGTGTCCTTAGAGCGGTGGCGGTGGTGGCAGAGGTGTCAGCCTGCCCCGAGCGGAGCGGGTCGGGGCTGTAGGATGGGGATGGTGCCCCCGGTGTGCAGCACCCCGKGGCGTTCGGGCTGGGCTCGCACGAACACACGTGCTGGGAGGGGTGTGAGTGCCGCTATCATTGTAACAATTAGCCCCAAGCTGTTATAAARGGCTCTGAAGAAGTTCTGGCTGGGKTKTTTTWGGGRTTTTGTTTTGTTTTTTYCCCCTCCTTGGTGTAAACGTGAGCTGCGAGCGCCAGACCCGAGCAGGTGGAAACCTGCTCTGCTCAGCGCACGGAGCCTGATTCAAAAACCAGAGGCAGCAACGCCCTGCGAGGCCACCGCGCTCATCCCACCATGTCTGCACTGCACAACCCCGCAAACCTCCCCGGCTCGCCTCAGCCTGGGGGCCGAGGGAGCAACAGGTGATTGTCCCGAATCCCGGGCAGCCTCCTCCCTGTTCCACCTCGCCCAGTGCGGGAAAACCCTCCCGGAGCGGCTGAGAAKCCCCACGCTGCTCCCAGCTGAGAGCAAAACCCACCAACACCACGGGAAAGGAGGATTCAGACATTCYCCAGTCAATGGGGATGCCGGCCATCTCCAGGGAATATCGGCGAGATTGCGRTGGGGGGAGACTTTGCCAACCCCGCCGCAGCAGCAGCAGCAGCYCCCAGCGCTGAACTGGTGCTCGGTGGGGTCCCCATCACCCCTCACTGCTGCTCCCCAGGGACCCSGGGRASMCCSGG
>CADDXX010000109.1:448879-479969 GCA_902810485.1 Alauda arvensis
ATAATTATGCACAGCACTTAGCCAATGATTTTTTTTCTCCTTTCTATTTCTTACATTTTAAGGAGATTGCTACTTAGATATGTACCATTTTAGATTACTGTACAACTATACCTCTTTGATGGAGTCTTGCAGAATTCAGGTTTGATTTAATACATTGTAAATCGTAATATATATCCTACATATTTATTATAGTTAGTGATTTAAAGTGTGTATCATTGGCTTGCTTTGCACTTTTTATTTGTTATTCTGTTCTTTCAATTGTATCTTCTGCTCAACATAAATATTTTAATCATAATTTCATTCTTTTGGGGCTTTTTAGCACACAGGTGGTGGATTAGCTGCCTTTAATGCCACTTTAAGGAGGAAAAAAAAACCTGTGGTGCGTGTGTGTCTGTGTGTCTTGCATTCAGAAGTCCTCCTCAGAATGCAAGAGAGTCCTACAGTAGAGAACAGTTATTATAGAGGACAACTTAGCTGTAGGAGCTGTCTCCTAGCCCATTGATAGAGCCACTTGGCTTTTTGCTATTCCAAAAATAAAACTGGGTAAAAAGAATTGAAGGGACGCGCTGTCAGTATGGGACTGGTCAGCTTTCTTCAGGCTAACAGCAAATGCTTCTTAGTCCACAGCATGAAAAATAGTGTTAGTTTTGTTGAAAATTAATGCAACAAAGCTAGAGTTTTAGTGAAGCCCTGATATGTAACAGTGGTGTAGTACAGAATCTCAGATTTCCCCTGTACAGCCTCGAAGAAGGTCATTTACAGGTGAGATTTAAATTGAAAATTTAAATCAGTGTGTCA
This sequence comes from Alauda arvensis, assembly GCA_902810485.1. Taxonomy (NCBI): domain Eukaryota; kingdom Metazoa; phylum Chordata; class Aves; order Passeriformes; family Alaudidae; genus Alauda; species Alauda arvensis. The sequence continues at coordinate 449,678 of CADDXX010000109.1, forward strand.
GTGTTCAAAGCAACTTTTGAATAGAATTTTACATAGAAAAAATGTATTTCTGTTATGGTTTAGAATTTCAAGGCTTAATTATGGACAGTATATGGTCAGCAGGCAATTCTGGAAAAAAGAGAATTCTGTTAATTCTGAGAACAAAATGTTTGGGACTTAAAAAAGTATCATTGAAAGACTGTCCTGCTAAACTCGCCGTTTCTTTTTTTGTTCTCACAATTTTTACATTTACATGTCTGAAACAGTAATGATCAAGGCAGTGGTATTCATCCTTTACAAATTACGTAGTCAAACAGAACCAAATGCTTACTATGGTTCTCCCTTTGAAGAAAAAGTATTAGATATTCTAAATATAAATAATATTTATCAGAGTGAATATAAGAAGGTATAAAACAGTTCAAATTTTCAGGGATATAATGTTGTATTAGTCTGTCAAAGCAAGAAAAAAAATACTCTGTTTTGTTTATTATAAACCCAAGCTTAACATCCTCAAAATGAAAAAGTTTTTGCATTTTATATCCTGTAGTTATTAATTGTTATGTTTTGCAGCTATCACAAAAAAAAACCAAACAAAAAACAACCCAAAAAACTAGTGGTGGGGAGCTGCTGGAGAAGAGTGATGTTCCCAATGGTGATGCTCCAACACCAACCACCTGCAGTGGACACCTGAAATTAGGTGTGATCAGCCAAAMTAAACCTGTGCAACACCAGAGCTGTCCACACCTAAGGCTCAGTGTTTTTTTTCTTTTCCTCAGACACAAGGAATCCTTTTTGTTGCCCACAGAGCTCCAGGGACTGCCAGTTCCCACAGCATCCCTGGGCACAGGACCTTTTCCAGAGGACTGAATTCTTGGGAACACACAGATCCAAGCCTGAGTTTTTTTACTGGGATGAAGTTTTGCAAAGCCCAGGCTGGAAGTTGCTTGCTATAGTGGGAGTTTGTAGAGTCATGGAGGGCTTTGGGTTGGAAGGGACCTTAAAKMTCATCCAGTTCCAYCCCCTGCCRTGGGCAGGGACACCTTCCACTATCCCAGGTTGATCCAARCCCCATCCAACCTGGCCTTGAATATTTMCAGAGATGGGGCAGCCAGACTTCCTTGGGATCCCCAGTGCTGATCTGAACACCACAAACTCTGTRAGGAGCCTCAGAGCCCCCTAAATCTTACCTGGACCTTCTGAGCTGCCTCTTACCACCCAAAAATGGGCAGAAATGACCATTCCTTTATCACAAGAGCAGCAGCTCAGCTCAGCCTGGATTTGAACCTCCCACTTCTTGSCCTTTCTGCTGGATTTGGGTGATTTCTCCCTGCAGGTATCCTGCTAACAGAGCATGGAGGAGCTGGATCTCCTGGCAGGGTTGTGTGGYCATTCCGTGGRACCAGTGCTGGAATCTTGCAGGAGSATCAGTGGTTTYTCCTCAGCTGGTCCCCAAATGAATGCTTTTCCCCTAAGGCAAAGTCCCTGTAAAGAAAAAYTCCTGAAATACCTGAAGGGAACATACAGGAAAGCTGGGACAAGAACATGGAGTGACAGGACAAAGGGGAAAGGGYTCAMATTGAAAGAGAGTRTCTTTAGATGAGATATTAGGAAGAATTTCTTATGTGTGAGGGTTGTGAGGCCCTGGCACAGGGTGCCCAGAGAAGCTGTGGCTGCCCCTGGATCCCTGGAAGTGTCCAAGGCCAGGTTGGACAGRGCTKGGAGCARCCTGRGAYARTGGAAGGTGTCCCTGCCCATGGCRRGGGATGGAACAGGATGGGCTTTAAGGTCCTTTCCAACCCAGACCATTCTGGGATCCTGTGCTTCCCTGGRGCTCAGCCTTCCAAGGATGGSAAGAGGAGGCTGTGGTGYCCCCAGCCATCATTACCCCATCCTGGCCAGGAGCAGCCYCCACACCCTCCCTGCACCAGGAAAGTCCTCTGGCACGGCTGGRGGATCACCTGGGAGCAAATCAACCTGGAAACGCGGCAGAGGCACCTGCAGAGGGCAGCAGGTGTCCAGGTGCTGCTGTCCCCTGGTGTCCCCAGGGGCTGCAGGGGTCAGTGGTGGTCACCTGGCTGCTCATCCCCACGGGTCACTGAGGGGCCTGGCACTGGCCTGGTTCGGTCTTCACAGAATCAGTGAATGCTTTGGGTTGGAAGGGACCTTAAAGATCATCGAATTCCAGTCCCTTCCCATGGGCAGGGACACCTCCCACTAGATCAGCTTCCTTCCTTGGRGTATCTACTTTATTTTCTCTGGGGGTTTCTCCCAGGTGAGTCAAACATCAAAGACCAAACAAGGACAATTGTGCTTGAAATCCCACCACAGTCATGGAGGGGATTTTCAGCCCATTTGTTTTTATTTCAGAGAAAAAAGTAGATCCATTTGGTGAGTCCATAACTAACTTTTTTAAGTATGTGTATTGATTTAGTGAATTATTCYTCCCTCAACTCAAAGAAATTCCCAAGACCTGAAGAACTAGAAATCATTTCCAAATAAAATCAAGACCCTTTCCAAAGATTTTGACTGATTTGTAATGGCTTTCCTTTGATAAACCTACTAACCCAATTCATTGCAGTAAATCCATAAATCCAATCCATAAAAATAAAAAAACATATAAAATCTCAGGACTGATATATGCTTTTTCATCTCTTTTCTTTGCTGGAAAGAAGGGATTTCATTCCACTTTCACTCAAAATATTTGTTGTAAATGAATCCCAGAAGTGCTAGTGAATWAAAATTTCCTCCTCCAGTCTTACCTGTCCACCCAGTAAGGCTCCATCACCCAAACCCACAGGACTGGAGGGGTCTTTCAAGATGCTGTGATTGCCCTGAACTGATTTCCTGGGCTTTGTGAGGAAGGGAAAGTAAGAAAAGCCCATCTCAGACTCTTGCTTTATGCTGAGGATGAATGAAAGCTGGAGTTCAAGCTGCACCTTCCTTCCCTTGTCACCCCAGAAGCATTTCCTACTCACTCCTCAGCAAGAGCTGGATGGAATTCCCTGGATTTGTAACTGATTATCAGGGAACACAGTTCTACTTCAGCAACTGGTGACTTGACTGAATCTGGACCATCTCCTCAACCCAGGACAATGAAATGAAAGACCAATAATTGGATTTTTTTTTTCTTTCACCCCAGCTGTTGGAATTTTTTCTATTTCTAAACCAAACCAACTCCTTTGGGGACATTAAAATGCAAACAGCGCTTGAAATGTGTTTGTTCATTAGATTCCTCTGCTTTGCTGTTTGTTCACACTGATGAATGAGCCATAAAATCAAATGTTTGCAACACTCCCCRTGTCCACTGTTCCAGAGAGATCCATCCTTTGGAATTTGCCTCCAGACAGCTTCCCCTGCTGAAACCCATCAGAAGAAGGGTGTTCTCTCAGCCAGTGGTGATCCTTGAAACTGCGGGATGGAGAGTGAAGATCCAGCCTTCTCTGAAATCATATTTTCACCATCCATCTCAAACAAAAGCTGGCAATCATCCCTTGGACAGGATCCCTGTTATCCTGTTTGATGAGGCTCTGGCTGCTTCTCCTCTCTCCTTGTCTCAACGTGCAGAGGCTTTATCCCAAATCCAGCAGGATCAGGAGGTGACACCCATCAGCCTCCTGGCCTTCAGATGAGTTGGTGGGTCTGGAACGCTGGGGGTGAGGGTGGAAATGAGGATGATGGAGCTTCACAGTGTTGCACAGTAAAAATAGGAAGGACCTGGAGCTTCTGGAGTGATTCCAGAGGAGGCCATGGAGGTGTCCAAAGGCTGGAGCCCCTCTGCTCTGGAGCCAGGATGGGAGAGCTGGGGGTGCTCACCTGGAGAGGAGAAGGATCCAGGGAGAGCTCAGAGCCCCTTCCAGAGCCTAAAGGGGCTCCAGGAGAGCTGGAGAGGGACTTGGGACAAGGCATGGAGGGACAGGACACAGGGAATGGCTTCCCACTGCCAGAGGGCAGGGATGGATGGGATATTGGGAAGGAATTCTTGGCTGAGGGTGGTGAGGGCCCTGGTACAGGTTTCCCAGAGAAGCTGTGGCTGCCCCTGGATCCCTGGAAGTGTCCAAGCCAGGTTGGACAGGGCTTGGAGCAACCTGGGACAGTGGAAGGTGTCCCTGCCCATGGCAAGAGATGGAACAAGACGAGCTTTATTTTCCCTTCCCACCCAAACCATTCCGTGATTCCCTGGTGCCCAAAGACCCTTTGGAATAGGAGACACTGAAATCCCCCAGTGCAGCGAGATTTGGGCTGGGCCTCCCCCACAGCAGCCCCAGAGGGGCTCTGGGTGCTCAGCACAGGCAGGGCTCTGTGCAGAACCACGAGCAGTTCATGGCACAAAGCAGGGAGGGCAGATCTCACGGAATCTCACACCAAAGTGATCAAGAGATACCAGGACGTGCTGCCAGCTCTCTCCTGTGCTCTTCCCCCTAAATGGCATCAGCTGACTGGTGCTTGCTGAAGAAAGGAGGAAGGACACGGCCAGCCTCTCTAGGTGAGGTCTGAAGCGGAAACAGAACCTCAAATGGAAAGTGAGTGAAGTTACAGCCCGGTRACCCAGCTGATTACAAAAAAAGAAACTCCTCAGAGTTGAACCTGACTGGTGATAAGCTCTCTGAAAGCCAAGTGCACGCAGCAAATGACCCCACCCCTTCTACTGCCCCACACTGCTCTGAGCTGTGAATGGGCCGGTTTAGACAACTCCAGACCCACCTTTCTCCTCCCATTTTCAGACCAGCCTTGTACCCTGAGGCTCCAGGGGCGATTTTCAGCTCACCCCAGCCTGAATGAGGGCAGCAGGACCGGCCTTCTTACAGCCTGAGGAGCCTTTGTGGGTTCTTCTAAGGTAGACCCYGTTCTAATATTAGTGGTGTGTGAGGAGTGTGGTCATCCTGCAGGGCCCCCACTGCTATAAGTGCAACAAACCAGCTCCATTTGTCATTCAGCTGCTGGCAACAGGAAACCACCAACAGCAACTCAACACACGACGGCAAGAAGAATTAGRGTTTTCTCGTTCTGCACGCTCCAAGGGTTGGGACGCATCAAAAGGAGCTGATGGTCCCAAGCTGATGATCTGGAAAGGGGTTTTTTCAGCTCTGGTGGACGGCTGAGGTTGAGTGGGATATGATTTAAYCTGAACACAGGACTCTCGAGGTGAGTGCAAATGATTTTCCAGCAGTTTCCCTTCCTTCCTGCTGCCTGTTTGCTGTCTGGTGCTCCCCTGGGCATATTCCCTCAGGGGATTTAAGGATTTGGCCCATCTCTGGATCARTGATTATTAAAGCCTTTAGGGTGGGATGTCCAATGAACCAAACTGCTGCTGTGGAGCAGGACAGGGGGTGTGCCTGTCTTTCCTTCTGGAAGCTTCCCAGTGCTGGAATTGGGAATGCTCTGAGGTGGGGCTGATGCTCCACGTGGGAAGCTCACCCACTGGTTTCTCTCTCAGGCACGGCTCAACCTTTTTCCTCTTAAAGACAATGAAAGCAGACGATAGCCAGGAGTGAATGTGTTTGATCCAACTGAATTTCTTGGAAATGAGAGTGACAAGAAAAAGTGAAATCAGGGACCCAGCCCTGAAGCTGAGGGGAAGGGGAAGTTTGGGTGCTCAGCTTCCAACACAGCAACCTTCGGGTGCCGCGGCCGCTGCGGGGAAGGGTCGAATCTTTAATTCCCCTTTTGTAGAGATGCAAGAGATTGTAGAGATGGGAGTTTTTGAGAGGTTTTGCTTTCTTCCACCCCCACAGAGGATTTAAATGGTCTGGCTGGATGCAGCATTTTTGTTTTCACCAGCTCCTCCAGTGAAGCTGGTGAGACCACTGCAAAGGTAATGCTGGTTGTAGGCAAAGCTCCTGGCAAAGCTGGAAACCTCCAATGGAGCTGTAGGAAGAGTGGACTTGCTTCTTCTACCCTGGTCACTTCCCAGGATCTGCACTAAGCCCATAACTTTCATTCCTGATTAAAATTTAGGTCAGGCACARAATTCCAGAGCTCCAAGCCGGAGCATGGATATTTCAGGATATCTGTGCTTGCTGTGGCGCTTTTGGGAGGGAATAGCCCCTGCTGTGTTGTGGGGTATTTGCATCTCAGAGCTCCTCAGGTGTTTCCTCAGGGCTTTGTGGCCGATTATGCCCTCACTGAATGCTCTTCAAAGTGCTTTAGTTGCCCCATTTGTGATTTGAGGCTATTTCTTTCCTCTCGTGACGGGCTGCTCTGATATTTAATGGATTGTGGATCTTTAGCAGTGCAAAACCAGGACAGTGCCAGCAGTGGGGGTTCCTGCTGCAGGCAGAGCACACGCACACGGTCCCAGCTCGGGCGCGTGCTGGAGATGGGGAAGGCAGATGGAAATGAGGGATAAAAAACAGGGAYAGCTGCAGGGCAGCCCAGGCACCCTCATTAATATGCTCGGTCAGTCGTTCTGTCAAGGGTTTGGGTCATTTTTAGCAGAAGATTTGAGGGCTGCGGAGCATGTGAATTCTTGTTAATGTTGTGCTTTCTTCTCCCAGACCTCCTGCAGCGTTTTTGTTACATTGGTACCCAAAAATCAGTGAAAAAAAACCCCTTCTGGCCCATTCTTGTTTTGTTCTAACAATACAGGGCTATTGCTGCCCCATGAGGATTGCAAAGTCAAAACCTGAATTTTCTGGTGGAGGAGGAAAGACCCAAGGCATATTCCAGGGAAAATTTTGCAGAGTTGCTGCTGATTATTCTTCATCTTCTTTTCCAATGAATTCCCATGCTCTGTTTAATCAGCATGGGGTGTTCTGGGATGCTGTTATACCCCCTGAGATGGTGTGCTCCCACCTCCTCTTAACTAAACCCACAGTATCCCAGGATGGGCATCCCATTCCCTCATAATTTGGGCTGTGTGTCCCTTTCAAACACGGCTGCCAACTCCTTCGTTTCTGTTTTGTGACTTTCTTCCTGACCTACCTTTCAACCTTTAATTCTCTGTGGCGCCTTGATGGGCACATCAGCATCCAAAAAATGCCTTGAGGACATTTTCAGAAATAGTAATTTGGTGGTTTTTTCATCTCAGGCAGGTGTGGAAACTGGGGGGATTCACATGGATGGATTTCACAGGGAGGTGCTGAGCAGAGCAGGAGCTCCTGGGCACTCTGTTACTTCATCATTATTTGCCATCCTTCCTTCCTTCCCCTCATTCTTTCCATTCCATCTGTGTTAAAAAAGGAGTTTCCTCACTGCTCCTCCACGGTTCACGAGCCTCTGGAGGCAGCCAAGCATTGCCTCCATGTGGGTGAGTTCCCTGGTAGCCAATCATTTCCTGCAGGGGTTCCAAAAAAACCTTTCAGGACACCAGGGGCTAAATCCTACTGGAATCCTCGCCAGCCCCAAARTTTCCATCCATGTCTTAATTGCAAGTGGTGCAAGTCAGCTTTTTTTTCACTAGGCTGACACCACACTGCAAGATCAGATGTAGCTGGGGGGTAGAAAAGGATGAAATTCCCCCTTGCAGAGGTTTTGGCAACAAATTACAGCCCCAGGGTGCTGATGCTGCTGGTGGAAGGAGSAGTTGCACCACTGGGCATCACTGGAGAAAACAAGGTTATGCGGGGTCATGGTTCTTGCATAAAAATAAATAGGAATGTAAACCAGAATTCCAATATTTCATCCTGGACAAGACATTTGCTTCTCACAGGTCAGGCTGTTTTCCATATCAGGTTTAAATCCATCACAATGTCCTGTCAAAAACTTTTCCCCATCACCAAAAACCAAGCTCAAACCACAGCGGTGCCTTGCTKAGAAGTAAAAAAATGGGGTTAAATTACAAATTTTTCCAAGAAAAAGTTGCAACTGAGCAGGAGAACAATGATCCTGTGGTTTTACGGAGCAATTTTGTCTTTGTTAATACTGGTAACTGTTAATTTCAAAAATGTTGTGGCCTTTGCCTCTTCCAACTTCCAAACCCAGTGAKGAATTCCTGAAGGAGAGGGACAGGGTTGAGCAAAGGTGTGGGAAGTGTGAAATGYGTGGAATTACTGCAAGAAATGGTGTTGCTTCATTTGCTGGAGACACAGCAAAGAGGGAGGGAATAAACTCGCTGTCCACCATGGAATCATGGAATGGTTTGTGTTGGAAGGGACCTTAAGGATCAACTCATTCCAACTCCCTGCCATGGGCAGGGACACCTCCTACTATCCCAGGTTTTCCCAAGCCCTGTCCAGCCTAGATTTGAACACTTCCAGGGGTGGGACATCCACCATGGGCAGGACAGGGAACTGAGAGTTTTTCAGTGAAGGAAATCAGTGCTGGTTGTTAGGAAGTCATTTTAAGGCTCTGGGAATTGGAGGGCTGGGATAGACTGATGGGAAGCAGTGGGAATTTCCATCACTGAAAGCTTTGAAGTACAAGTTAGGGGGTCTCTGAGGTTAATGCCCTTCGTGGTGCCACATTTCTGCCACCCTGCAAAATACACGCGGCTTCTGAACTGAAATGTGCTCTTCAAAATCATCCCTCTGCATTTCCCCCTCCTTTTTTATTTACTTACATACTTATAAAATAGCTTTCCAAACCTGACCCCATCTCACCGATGATTTCTGCTCCTCTGGAAGCCGTGGAATGTGTAAAAAAGCAGCACCCCTGGGGTCCTGTGTGTCAGGCACGCAGGAGGCGCAGCAGAAATAACAAACACATGGCTCACAAATGAACCCTTTGCTACTTAATGAGCGGGGAAGGATGAAAAATCACCCAGTGTCCAGTAGATGTTTGGTCTGCCTCGGTGATGGCAGAATCGGGAATGATTTTGGTGGAGGAAGGTTGGGTGAAAAATTCTTTGTTCCTTGAAAAAGGGATATTACAGCTGAGAGGCAAAAGAGGTGCTTGGCCACATGTCCAGTTCCTCATGGTCCCAATTTACTTCCCCAATTTCCATGAATGGGGAAACCAAATTTGTGTTTCCCCATTCATGGAAACCTCTTCTCCATGAAGCCTGGGGTGGGAAAGGAAAACCATAACAAAATACCTGGTGCAGAGGAACTGCCAGACTTCTTCCAGCCCAGAGAGTTCCTTGCCCAACACCTGAGCCATGGTGGCATCCAGGGTTATGAGAACAACTTAGAACCGTGAAATTTGGGTCAGAACACCTCAAAATGTGTCTTTGGGAGGTTGGTGTTTGAGAAGTGATGCTTTGAACAGAGGCTGTGGAAAAATCAAGGTGTCACCTGCAATGCGTGATTGAAAGAGGGAGAAGTGATGTCGTGCTAAGCAGGCAGAGATATTGATAGAAAAGCTTTAAATTGGGTTTTATCTCAACATTTTTTCCTGGCTGTCTCTTGCATATTTGGCCTTGACCATTTTAGAAGCAGAGGAAGAAGAGCACAGCTGCTTGAGGCATTAATGCAGCGAACTTGCACGATTATTATTCTTTTTTTTCCAGTGAAAGGTGCCAAATTCTGTGTTTCTGTGTTTCTGTGGTGTTTCTGTGACAGAACCTTTTGAAAGGTGGTGATTTCCCATGGAATGCTTTTCTTTCCCCCACTGAAAATTGTGGTGAAAAAGTTGGAAAAAGCATTCAGAAAGTCACTGAGTGGTCTGCCAAAGAATCATAACTGTGAGTGGAAGGGAATTGTGAATGTGGGACTCTGTGCAAGACTGGTCCTAAGCAGGTGAGAGAAAAATCCTGGTTGTCTTAGTGCAGTACTGCTGATGCCAGGCAGAGCATGGGCACTGGCAAAGCAAGAAACTTTAGGAAATGAGATTTATTCTGGYCCTGAAGCAATAAATTCAGTCCAGATCAAATGTGAGGTAACCTGAGAGTGRATCAGCCCCATCACTTCAGTGCCATAAATAATGACTTTCTGTAACAAACCTGCTTGCGAGGTTTGGCTTTGCTCTGCCACATTTCTGTCTCCTTTGAGCACCCTAAGGATGTTTTGGTATTATTTTAACTCTGAAAATGGAGTTAATTTCTAATTTTGGATGAGGGATTAAAAAGTAATGGGTTCCTTCTTTCTTTAAGAGCATCAGAAAGGAAAGGATACTGAGAAAAGGTTTTGGCTGCTGCAAGTAGCCAGGAATAGTCATGTTGTGAGTGCAGGACAAGCCTGGCAGGGAGGWCTRGTCTGGGTAGGAGTCACTTTCTCTRYCCAAAAAGGCTTTTCCTCAYGGGATCCAGACAAAAATCTCTTTGTGGTAGTTACTGGCAGAATATCTCCCACCTGCCAKCAAGCAAAACATGCATTTTCATCCCAGTCCCTGGAGATATCCCTGTAAAACCAATGGGATTTAATAGTAAATAATGGTAATGAAATAAGAGGGGTCTCAGCTTCACCCTGCACTTGGGGTGATCTGGTGCCTGTGTTCGAGGGGTGGGATCAGGGAAAATCTTCTGTTTTCCTTCAAACCAGGGGAAAAGGGATAGCCTGTCTCTTGCAAAGCAGAGATCCAGCAGCAGGGTCAGGGTAATCAGGATAGACTTTAAATAAATGCAATAAACATACAYGGATKAATACAGYCCAGGAGCCACCACAGCTTCTGGGSACCACCAGGGGTTTGGATGCRGCCACCAAATATTTARGAGTGGKAAAGGAACACCARTGTTGGYTGATTKAGKAGTTGAGATGCTGCCTCAGTGTTCAAAAGTCCTCAGAGAGCACCAAAAATGGACTCTCAAAATGGAGTCTTGGGGGTTGGTTTTAACACATAATCGTCTCCCAAGAGCAGCAGGACACTTTAATAATTTAATTTATTTAATTAAATAAGCTTTTAATCTGCTAGAGGAGTGGGGACAGRGAGGTTCTGATGGTGAAGGAGACTACTCATCCCTAAAAGGGAAGAGAAAAATTTGGCCAGCCCATGGAAACAGTGTCTGGAGGAAATGAGCTGCCCAGCTTTTGAAGCAGAAGGATGGGGAAGCCGTCCTGGAGTTCAGCTGGGAAAGCAGAGGTACCTTCAYCCTTCTTGGAGGGTTCTGAGCAAAGCTGGGGTCACCTCTACAGCAGAAATCCCAGCAGGAACGCCTTTGGCTCAGTGTGAAATGGATGAAATACCATGGGATGGGCATTAATGCAGAAGGAGGCGGTGCAGGGAGGGAGACTCTCCCAGGAACGGCTTCAGACTGACAGAAAATAGTTTTAGATTGGATATTAGGAAGAAACTGTTCCCTGTGAGGGTGGGGAGGCCCTGGCACAGGGTGCCCAGAGAAGCTGTGGCTGCCCCTGGATCCCAGGAAATGTTCAAGACCAGGCTGGACAGGGCTTGGAGCAGTCTGGGACAACAGAAGGTGTTGCTGCCCATGGCAGGGGGTGGCACTGGATCATCTTTAAGGTCCCTTCCAACCCAAACCGTTTTGTGTGATGCTGTAATTCCATGATTTCACACTGGTGTAGGGGCCTGCAAAGACACTGGAGAACATCTGGGGACTGATGTTTGAAAAGAGGGCGGCAGCCACCACCAGAAAGACCCTGCCTGGCTGGGTGAGATCACAGCCTGTGCTTTCAGGTTGGGGGAACGGGGACAGATGGAGCCCATCTGGACTGACTGGGAGCTGCAAATGAGAGACTCTCTCCCTTTTTAGYGCCCCTTTTCACAAGCTTTCCCAGKGTTCYTCCTCCAGCTGCTTTCRGAGCACATCCCTGGGCTGAGGAAGCAAATTGCCTGGGCTTCTGGACTACAGAAGCTCCATCTCACGGCCACGAGATCCCCAAGCTGGAGGGCACAGAGGAGGCCCAAAGATGAAGGGATGTGCCCCAGGTGACACACAGGATACCTCAGATACCAGAAAGACCTCCCTGGGATGCAAACCACACTACATCCAATCTTTTTATTTTTAATTCTTGCTTTTGAGACGCGGCCATAACTGGGAGAGCCTCTGCAGCAGGAGGCTGCATCTGCTGGGTTTCCCCGCTGCCAGCAGTGAGAACGAGTCTCAAATCAGAAGCAGGTTTCTGTCTGGAGCTTCCATGCTGTCTCCCTGTTCCCAGGATGACTTGGCAGATGCGGCTGCAGGGCTCAGCCTTTGCTGCACCTCCTGGTGGCTCCTCCTTCCCACCTCAGCTGTGGATGACAGCAGCTTTCTAAAAGAGCAACTTCCCTTTTCATAGGGGTAGGAAGTGAAGCTCATTTTAGCAAAGAGAGGTCACCCMCCAAAAAATGGTGAGGCCCTGTCCTAAAGCTCAAAGCATTCCACCTAACCTGACACTGTCCTCTTCTTCCCCAGCCCCAAACCTGAGCAGCTCCACCTCCATCCCCTGCCTTTAGCTGGAGGAGAATTGGGAATGGAAAATGTGAATTGGCAAGGGGGAAGTCTGGCAAATCTGCGAGGGCTTCCTCATTTCCATATCTCTAAGAGCAGGCACGCCTGGCTGAGGCCTGCTGGGCTGTCTGTCTGTCCTGGTTGTCCTCAGTGCCACCCAGGCTTGGGGGGTGTCAGAGGATGGTGCCAGGCTCTTTTCCGCCGTGCCCAGCCACAGGATGAGCAGAAATGGACACAAAATAAACCACAAGAAGTTCCACCTCAACCAGGACAAAGGAATTCTTTATGGTGGGGGTGTCAGAGCACTGAAAGAGCTGCCCAGGGAGGGTGTGGAGTTTATTCTCTGGAGACACTCCAAACACACCAGGCYGTGCTCCTGTGTCACCTGTTAGGGGTGATCCTGCCTGAGCAAGAGTGCTGGGTGATCTCACAGAGTCCCCTCCCAATACCAAACTATTCTGGGGTTCTGGGATTCTGGGATTTAGAGGTTCTGAGATTCTGTGCTGACCCTCCAGGGTGATGGACTCAGTGTGACCCCCAAGGACTGTGTGTATGGCCCAGGCAGCCTTGCCACCCTCCATGGGATTGCCTCCCTTTGTCAGGAGCACAGAGCCAAGGCTGATTCCCATCCCACGTTTCCAGAGGGGGCACCAGCCACGTGCACCCTGCAGCAGCCCCCCACACCTCRCACGTCATCGTGTCCTCAGCCACCCTCTTGTTTTCCTCGTGTGCTGTGGCCGCTAAAGGTCCGTCCCTGTGCCGTGACCTCAGCTCAGATGTGCCCCGTGAGGCTTTTCCTCCTGTAAACAGCATCACCAGTGTGGGGTGACCTTTCCCTCGTGCATCACMCCGGGCAGATGTCGGCCCGTGTTTGTCCTGCTCCGTGGGGGCAGCTGAAGTGTAAAACCGTGTGAGGCCATCCCAGCCTCGAGCTGGCTGAGACCAAACGTCCCTTTCCCTCCTGCTGCCACCTACAACRCAAAGGTGACGTCGTGCAATTGCCCACAGAGGTGACCACGGTGGTTTTGGGGGGCCTCCTGTTTGTGACAGCTTAAGAAAATATGCTAAAAACACCCCGGAGGAGCCAGCTCGTTACACACCCGCCATGGGAAAGCCTCTGCAGAAACAAATCCTGCTTCTTATACAACGCTTCTCTCCCAGGACAGAAAGGTTTCAGCCTCTCAATTGAAGGTGCTGAGGCAAAGTGAGAAAGTCACTTCCTCAGAGCCACCCACAAGTCCCTGACCAGGTCTTAATTTGTGAGACCACGCTGCTATGGTTGAGTAGGTTCGTAGAGGGATGGGGCTGGCTGGAACAAGATGTGTTTCATCAGCAAAATGTCTTTTTTTAGTCACAGCAAGGAAAGATCGTTGCAAAGCCAGCTTGTTGGGTTGTTTCCTAAAATCTGGTGGTTTGCACAGTGGAAGCAAAATCCATTCACAGTCGTTTTCACTGCTTTTAATGACAGCTGTTAATGGCCTGTGTCATTTGCTGGGGTTTTGTCTGGATTCTCTTCRTGTTTCTTGCCTTCCTCATTGTTATTTTCATTGGCCAGGTTGTCTGGGAAGCGCAACTCCCACCCCCTCCCAGGTGATCGTTTTTATAATCAAAATAGAGCAAGCAATCCTTAGGGGGGGAGGAAAGAGCTGGTTCTGACACAAAGACCTGATTAAAAAAAGAAATCCCATTAAAAGCATTTGCAAAACCAGGCTGCTCCTGCGACTCGGGGGGTGTAAAGCTGTWGGTCTCATGGATGGTGTGGATGTGGTGGGAGCCTGAGGCCCCTGAAAGAAAAATTTGGGAAGGGAAGGGCCTTCAGCCCCATGGAGCATCTGTCATGGGTCCGACCGGTGGCTCGCGCGTCCTCGGATCGYGTCCCCAGGAGCAGCAGCGTGGGAAGCAGGCAAGTCGGGAACATCCCACCCCCATCCACGCTCCCCCGAGGGTGGGGAGAAGCCCAGCAGGTTTTTCCTCTGTCTTCATCCACTCTCCCATCCTTGTCCTATTTCCTCTCCCCACAGTCTGTGGGTTAAAGAGATGATGGAGGCACTGCCCAGCTCCTGCTGGATCCGGCACCCAGGGATGGTTTGCAGGGATGCTGTTCCCTCAATCTTCTGCCAAAGGAGGGGAGGACAGAGGGATGCCAGGTGTGCACATCCTGGCACTCCCATCCTCCCCATTCCCCCAGGGCCTGGAGGGGAAGAGAGGGTTTATGTGTGGGGAAGGCTGACAGGAGCTGGGCACAGCTGTGGCGAGTAGGGAAGTGCTCTGGTATCCCATTGCTATTCCTGACACGCAGTTGGAGGAGTTCAGGTGAGGAATTGGAGATGTACATCCTTCCCCATGGCCCTTGGCCTCAGCTGAGTGTGGTGGGAGTGTGCATCTTTCCCTCAGAGACCCAATCCAAGGAACTGAATTCCTGTGCACCAGCCTGCCACCAGGGTCATTTCTCCTCTTGGTCCTATAAAATGCTGTCCTCTTCCTRGGAAAAGTCATCCTCCGGGATGCAGGGCCTCCAGGAAGGGCCTTTCCTAGGGCAGAAATGTGGATGGCCACATACAAAGGTGTGGAGCCCATCCATCTCCTCATATGCTCAGGGCTGGGGGAGCCAGGACCTCCCCACATCCCTACAGATTCCTGTGATTTGTCCTCCAAGTGCTGTGGAATGGAGCATCAGGGATTCTGGCCAAGGGACCATGGCCTGTGCCCGCTTCCACGGGGTTTGGATGTCAGATAGGGTTGGCTTGCAGAGGGGATTTCTCCCTGCTGTGCCCCAGCTCACCCAGGGCCCATCCACAATTTGGCCCACGCCAACACTGGGCACGGAGAGGCTTGAGTCGAAATTTGGGTTGAAATTCCAGGCTCTGCAGGAAGTGCTGTGGGGCAGTTGCAGTTTTGTCACAAGACCTGTCCCACCTGAAGAACCCCAGAGTGGCTGGAGGTACCCACAGGGATGTGCCTCATTCTCCTGGACCCTTCCCCCTCCTTCCCCGCTCCGGTGCATCCCACTGCCCCCGAGCCCTGCAGAGACATTCCCACCTTGCTGCCTGGSCTGAGCTCATGAGGGAAGCACGAAGGGAGGTGGGATGAGCAGTCTGCCCTCCTGCTTTTCCCCTCTCCAAGACCCTGATCCCTGGCTCTGTTTCCTGGCCTGCAGCCTCCTGCAGCCCAGCCGAGCATCCGTCGGCTTCCAGCGGGATGCAAAGCTCAATGTAAGCAGCCATTTTTCCTCCAGACAGATGTTTTGATTAGGGAATGACAACTCTGGCAACAGGAGGCTGTTTTCTTCTTCTGGAATGAGCAAGAAGCTTTTATTATCTTCTTCTCTTTATTTTTTTTTTTTTTAATTCCCTGTCAAAAAACACTTTCTGCGTCTGCTTAAACTCAAGGGCCTGGAAATCTGTGTGCTCCCACATCCCCCCAGCCTCACACAGCCTTCCTCCTTTGGATTGTCCCAGCTCTTCAGAAAGGCCTGGAACAGATGGATTTTCTGCTTGGTTCGCTTGCTTGGGCCAGGTTCACCTGCAAGTCGTGGCCTAAGAAAAAGGGTAGATTTAGGGCAGATATAAATTGTAATAGAAATGGAAAGCTGGCTTKGACTGTGGCAGGAGATCCTAAAATAAGCCAGTGGGCTTCAGTCTGTTTCCTGAAATGTGTACCCCTCACTTAGGGATAAATCACGGGACCACAAAGCTCCCGGATTTGTTGTCTGTCTGCCCTGGGCTGCCAGGGAACAGACAATTTCCAAGACAATTTGGCCACACAGGCTGAGCTCAAGACTGAGACCTGGACAGAGTCCAAGCCAGGGAGGAGGGACGCACTGGAATGGGGAAGGAGGAGGATGGGGCCGAGAGCAGGAGGCAGGCACAGCAGCTTTGGGGTTCTTTGGGTGTGAGAGGCTTCATGGTGGATCAACCCCAACATCAGCACCGGGAGAGCCCGGCTGCTCCTGGGGGTTTTTCACCTTCCCTTCAAGGACCTTTGACAGAGTGTTTTGTCAGAGTCCTCATTGCACAAACACAACCTGGTACCCACCAAAGATCAGGATATGGAATGGGGTCTGGAGACTGCCAGCAGGATATTCCCAGTCCTCCAGGGAGGATGCAGCATGGAAACCTGTCCTAGGGTGACGTCTGCTTCACTCCCCAGCAAGAACCACGATGCTTCTTGCTCTGGGCTCTCCAGCTCCTCACGGGGACTTCCTGCACCGCTGGAATCATGGAATCACAGAATGGTTTGGCTTGGATTGGAAGGCCATGGGCAGGGACACCTTCTTCTATCCCAGGCTGCTCCAAGACTCATCCACCTTGGCCCTGAGCACTTCCAGGGATGGGGCAAGCAGATTTTGGCCACCAGGTCACAGGGGATGGCTGCAGCCTGCACCTTCTGCCTCTGAGGAGGACCCTGTTCATGCTTTCAGTGCTCTTTATGGCACAGCAGGTTGGTTCGGAGTTGTTTTCTTACCTCCTCTCAGCAAAAAGCTGAAAATTATTTCAAAATATGAGCTAAAAAGGACTTGACCAAAACCCAGCAGAAGTAGAAAATGGTCCCAGCAAAATCTGCTTCAGTAGCAAATCTTCCTTCTTATTTAAGGAGCTGATCCACCAAGATCTTCAGTAATTCTTGAATTTTGTGTCTTGCAAAGCAATCCAAGGGTGCCAGGTCAGGAAATGTTCTGAAGAGATATTTTATTGAGGGGAAAGAGAATTGAATGCATCTGTGATGTGCTGAGAACTGACGGAAATTTTTTTTTTTTTACTGAATTTTTTTCTCTACTTGCTGATGCAAAAATGCAAATCYGTAATACTTAAATTATTGCATCTGAAGTGAATTGATTTCAGCAATTCTTTCAGGACAGGGGAGGACTTGCAAAGAGAATTTCAGCATTTAAAACCCTTCATAATAGGCTAGATCTGCATGTTCAAGATAATTTTTTTAGGGTTTTTGAATCCATTTCCTTTTGAAAATGTGTTCTTAAAAAAAAAAGAGACATTCTTAAGTTTTAAAATGAATTAAAATATCTGATCTTAGTGAACTCGTAAAACACTTTGTTGCGCCCACCACAGAATCTGGATGGAAAGGGGGCTCATTTTGTGATTTCAGTAGGCTTAGGGGGGTTTTTTTTGGAGCTGCCCTCAGAGTGAAACTCTATTGGCTTACTTGGGTAATKAACCTCTTTTTCCATGGCAGTTTCGTGGGGTTGAGGCAAATGGTGAGCCAAGACTTCTGCTTTTCTGCTCTACGTGGTCTTGTTTCCTTTCCTGCACCCGCCCATGCAATCCCAAGGCTGCCTGTCAGTGTCCACCCCATCCCTTTTGCAGAAAGGGCTGAATTCTCCTCAGAAATTACTTCAGATTTCTTGTGCCCTGGCAGAGGAAAGCAGCCGACAGCAGTAGGTGGTGCAGGGCTGCTCACTGTGAAAACGAGGTGGGCAAAGCTTTGAAATGACAGAACCCCAGGCAGTGGTGTGAAATTGAGTCCTGGGAGGTTTGGGCTGGATATTAAGGAAAGGTTCTTCCCCTCCCAGAGGGTGGTCAGGCACTGAAGCTCCCCAGGGAATGGTCACGTTCCCAAGGCTGCCAGAGCTCCAGGAGTGTTTGGACAATGCTCTCAGGATGGGATTGTTGGGATGTCTTGGGCAGGGCCAGGAGCTGGATCCTTGTGAGTTCCTCCCAACTCAGGATATTCCATGATTCTATGATCTTTGGAAGAGCTCCTTTTGACTCCTTCCTGCAGAAACACTTGAACCTGCATCCACCCCTGTGTAGCCAAAGTGCAGCTACCCCTGTGGAGGCTGCTAAAATTGATTCTGTCATTCCCCAAGGTGGGCACCCAGCCCGTTTTGGAGGTTCTGCCCACAGACCTGCACATCTGCCCCACGAATTCAGGGMTGGYTGCMCCAYAGAGCTCATTGTCCTGCTGCCTGTTGGCTCCTTCAGCTTGGCTCTTCCAGGAACATCTCTGCATCAAATATTTTTTTACTCATGACCTAACAGCAGCTAAGCTGGACTCTAAAATTGTAGAATATCCTGAGTTGTAAGGGGCCCATAAAGATCATTGAGTCCAACTCCTGGACCTGCACAGGACCACCCCAAGAATTCCATAATTTTGTTTCTAAAGCTGGGGTTTTTTGCTAATTCTTTTTATGCATATAGAATAATAAAATCCCAGCATGCTTTGGATTGGATGGGGCTTTAAATCTCATCTCATTCCATCCCCTGCCATGGGCAGGGACACCTCCCACTATCCCAGGATGCTCCAAGCCCTGTCCAACCTGGCCTGGGATGCTTCCAGGACTCCAGGGGCAGCCACAGCTTCTCTGGGCACCCTGTGCCAGGGCATCACCACYCTCACAGGGAAGAATTTCTTCTGTATATCAGACCTAAATATCCCCTCTTTCAGTTTAAACCCATTCCTCCTTGTCCTATCACACCTTGTCCTATCACTGCATTCCCTGATGAAGAGGGATATGGAAAAAAACTTTGCATTGCCTTAAAACTTTTTTGTTCTGCTTGTTCTGCTTTGAYTTTTGGTCACTCTAAAAAGAACTTCTTTTATTAATTTGGAGGCGTGAGGAAAAAAAGTTTTCCCCCTCTTAGTTATTAAATAGAACCAACATTTTTAGATGTGGAAAGCTATAAATTCACGAAAGGAAATTTCCATGCTTTTCTGAGTTATTGTGCTCTCCCCAGTGCTCCTTTCCACTGAACAAAAAAAGTAAAAACAGGGTGGGAGAACTACTCTGAGTGGCTTCACTCGTTTGTTTTTTCTTGTGAAGATAATTTTTAAAAGCATTAATGAGAAGCGAAACGCGTTGGCACAACGTACGCTCAACTAAACCACTTGTTTTTGGTTTTTTTTTTCACATGAAATTACTTTTAAACAATTGAAGGGTCCAGTTGTGGACTGGGAGCTCACCAGCACCTTTCTGTATCCATTAACGATTGTCAGCAGGACTTTTTTGGGTTCTGTCAAGCACCTGCTGCCCAAAGGACGGTGGTGTTGGCTGCCAAAGGCGTCATAGGCACCTGGGAGAGTGGGACTGGTGGGTTTTGTAGGGACTGTGAATCCCCRGAGCTGTTCCAACCCCTTCTGTGCGTGGGTGGCAGCGGGTGACCTTTGTGGGAGGCTGGGCTCGAGGTGGGCAGCGTTGTTCCCCTCTCTGAGCTGGATGCCTCCCACACGTGCGTGACAGAGCCCAGCCTGTGCAAGGCTGCAGAGAGGCGTTTCACACAGAATCACAGAATTTTTGGGTTGGAAGAGACCTTCAAGATCATCGAGTCCAACCCATGTTCYAACACCTCAACCAGATCATGGCACCCAGTGCCACATCCAGTCTTTTTTTAAACACATCCAGGGTTGGTGACTCCACCACCTCCCTGGGCAGATGGTTCCAGTATTTGACCACTCTTTCTGTGAARAACTTCCTCCTTAAATCCAGCCTGGATCTCCCTTGGCGCAGCTTGAGGCTGTGTCCTCTTGTTCTGTCTGTTGGTGCCTGGAGAAAGAGCCCAACCCCCAGCTGAGCACAGCCACCCTTCAGGAAACTGTAGAGAGTGATAAGGTCACCTCTGAGTCTCCTTTTCTCCAGGCTAAACAACCCAGGTTTCCAGCCTCAGCAGGRTGCAGAAAGGGCTGCAGCCTCCCCCCCAGGGATGCACAGGACAAGGTGTGGCCCCCCCAAGTCCTCTCAAACCCTGCCAGAGGAGCTGGGATGTGCCCCAAGCCCCTGGTGGCACTTGCTGAGGGTGATGTTCCTCCAGGCTTTTCCCATTTGGCTCCACCAGTGAAGAAGATTCTTGGCTCAGTGGGAGAAGTAGGACACGGTGATGATGTGGATGATTATGATTAGATTTCTAGCTAATACAAGAAATGTTACCAGTAAATATCCAAATAMCAGCTCCATCWYCTATTGCAATGRYYRTAAATRTCACCAGGCYGTAGTTTCTCCTGCTGAATCATGAGACCKCCTCACTTTCTAAACTGCTCACAGGGACCTAAGTGTGGCTCACTCCACTCAGTCTCAGATTTGGTCAACAGCCTACGACTAAAGCATTGCAATCTAAGCAAGTTCCAAGCTAGAAATGCACAAATTTTCAGTCTTTGGCCCTGCAGAATTCACAATTGCAAAGCACCGAYGGAGCTACTTTRGGATTTATCTCTGTGTTTGATCAGAACTGAGAGTTTTCACTCACCCACCCAAAAATGAGTGCTCCCCACCTTTGGGCTGGATGTCCTGCAGGTGTCCCTGCCAGGCTGAGG
Organism: Alauda arvensis; assembly: GCA_902810485.1. Taxonomy (NCBI): domain Eukaryota; kingdom Metazoa; phylum Chordata; class Aves; order Passeriformes; family Alaudidae; genus Alauda; species Alauda arvensis. Next base: position 470,121 of record CADDXX010000109.1, read on the forward strand.
ACCCATCCAGAAGCTGCTTTCCATCTTGGAAGATCAGTTGGTCCAGTGGGTCCAATCTCCAGCAGGATTTTATACCCTTTTGCAGGCCCCAAAATCATTGCAAACATAATAATAAGTATAATAATAGTAATAATAATAATACTCAAAAATTTTATTCATTATTTATTATTTATTCCATTAATTATGTGAGCACCTGGTGTTCTTATGATGGGATGAATTACACTGCCCCACACAGAGCGGAAGGAGAGGGGGAGGATATGTGTGGGAGGATGTATTTGGTGACCCAAATATCTTYCGTTGCCATCACACGCTGAGAGCAACTGAAAACCCCAAAAGAAGCATCCATGACCCTGTAGATGGTCTGTCAATCCTCTCATAAGATCACCCTTGTGACACGACTGGCAGTCAAAGCAAATTGCTGACTCGTGCTGYATCTCACATTCCCTAAATCTGCCAAAAACGTGGCAGTTGCATGAGTTGTCTCTCATTTGGGAGCAGAGAATATCAAAGATCCCAGGATTTTCCAGTGAAAACGTAACAAGGACAGTAAATCACTGTCAAATGTGTAGGTGGATTTTCTGTCTTTCATAGCTGGTAATGAGTGATAGCTAAAACTTATCCATCATCCAGCCTTGAACCTTGCTGTTCCCGCCATAAAAAGAACATTCCAGCCACTCTCCTGGCAAAAAAACCCCCATGATCCAAAATCTGAAATCCTGGCACAAAGGGAGTGGAAGAGCAGGAAAAGTTCCCCTAATAAATCATGTTCCATTGCACCCCCAGATCTGCTAAGCAGATCGAGCTCTGGGTGCAGCCTGGAGGCTGCCAAATGAAAATGAGATTGCTGCAGGAGCTGCTCTGGTTGATTTAACGGGTGAAACTCCCCCCCTGACCATGCTGTCAGTGCCTGGAGCAGGGCTGAGGCCTGGGGACAGATGGATGGGCCATCTGTAARCCCAGGCCACAGGAAATCTCAGAGATGAAGAAGTTTTGGATGGGGGGAAAGGGTGTATCAGGCTATCCTGAAATATTTCACCAATTCCTTCTGTTTTGTGCACCTTATCAGTGATAATAAAAACAAAGCAGAATGGAAAAGACATTAAAAAAAAAACCACCTTAAAATACTGTGATGGCTCCATTAGAAACCTCATTTCAGAGTCCCAGATTTTGAAATATTAGATCCATGCTAGAAAGCAAAAAAAAAAAAAAAAAAAAAAAAAAAAAAAAAAAAAAAAAAAAAAAAAAAAAAAAAAAAAAAAACACAAGTTACTTTTGCTGGAAAATGTTTCGCTGTGAGTCTGAGTTTCCCTGTGGCTTGCTGGGAGCTTTTCTGAGCGTATTGGTTGGAGTCTGACTATGGAGACACAGAGCCAGACTGACTTTTGGGGGGTGTCCCTGGACCTGAGGTCCCTGATCCTCTGTGATCTCTGCAGAGCTTGAGGTATTTTGGGAAGAATTGGAATCARTGTGTCTCTGCACAGCCATGAGTACTCAGAGCTTGAATTTGGGGGGGTTTTGGGGATGTAGCCCACACCTTCCAAAGCTTTTGGTTCAAAGCAGAGATGGGGCAGACTTTGGCACTGGATGTTGCACTTCAGCAATGCTGGCTTCATCTGCTCCTTGTTTTGAGACTCCAAGCAGAGTTTGGCCATTTTGGCTACCCAGACCCGTTATTATCCTTGAATTCCTGACCAGAGCTGAAATTACATTTCCAGGATGAAAGTCAAACAGTCCTCAAGCCCAAGTTTGGAAACCTTAATGCAATCCAGATGATGATCCATGGAAAGGGTTTGATTCCTTCGWGTCTAGTGATCCTTGAGGTGCCCAGGAGGCCTGAGACATCCACAGGGGCMAGGGAAACCTAATCCATGATTTCTGGGAGAACCTCACTTTGTGAGGACCCAGAGCACTTCAGGAAGTGCCAGAGTGTTGCAGATGGATGAGACAAACCCTCAGCCCACGCTTTACAGGCAGGATGGACCACATCCCTTGAGCTTCTCACAGAATTCCAAAGGGACAGAGAGGTCCTGTGGCTCCCTGGACACGCTGAGTGTGAGTCTGAGCTGCTGAAGGGTGAGGAGCAGCGGGACCGGCTCCGAGCCACATCCGCCCCTGSTGCGTGGGAGGGACACGAGCTGCAGAAAGCTCTGAGCAGCCTGAGGTGGCTCCTCCTTGGGCCAGGGACTGTGTGACCCTCCTGGAGCCCCGGTGCAGCTGAACTGAGCTCAGCACAGTTGGTAAATCCATCTCCATCCCTCTGGCATCGCCCAGCTCGGGAGCGAGTTCAGTGTCGGGTGGGAGTCTCTGAGCTGGAGAGGGGACACATCCAAAGCAGTCATTGGAGCCTCTGGTTTTTTTTGTTTTTCTGGTTACTTACAGTGTCTGTCTGAACCTCATTTGCAAAGTGTGAAACACCAGAGACATGTGGGAACAGAAACCACGGGGCTCGCAAGGTCCGAGGTAGCAGGAGGGCTGTAGACAAGATGGTTTTCAGCTCCWCTCTTCACCATCCCATCCTCCTGCATTCTGACCTTGCCCAGCTTGTTCTTCACGACTGTTTTGTCCCTCAGTGCCTGCACCTTTCCCCAAGAGAAGCCTCATTAAAAACCATTCCTGCTCTTCCTTCCAGGATGGGGTTGTTTGGCAGCAAAAGTCAGCTGATGYCCAGTGAGAAACACACTTCTGGAGGCAACCCAAAAAGGGGCAAACCTCCTCCTCCTGCCCCACCCAAGGTAAGCCTGCAGTTTTGTGTCCTTTTGGGATCTCCCCCCTCACAGCTCAGTCGGTATCTGGAGTGATTCAGGCAATATTTAGAATCACAGAATWATTTGGGTTGGAAAGAACTTGAAAGCCCACACAGCTCCAYCCCCTGCCATGGGCAGGGTCACCTTSCACTAYCCCAGGCTGCTCCAAACCCTGTCCARCCTGGCCTTGGACACTTCCAGGGATCCAGGACAGCCACATCTTCTCTGGRCAACCTGGTCCTCCSAGCTGATCCCTTTTGGACAGGGATGGGAAGGGCTCTGAGGAACCTCTGTACATTCAAAACCCCTAAAATAATTTGTATTGGTACTTTGAAATATCTCCTCATCAGCACTTTGAAACCCAGGCTGATGTTGCTGACTTGCAAGATGGGTCAGATTCAGGCTAAGATTCAAGGCTGCAAACCACAATGGAAACTTCGCCACTGTGAGTCCTCAGCGGGCTCAGTACAGAGGGTCTGCAGCCAATCTGCGTGGGGGTGAGCTGGGAATCAGAAATGCTGGGCTTCTGCTGCTCCCTCTGCATTCCCTCTGCATGGACACGGAGCAGGAAGGCACTGGGGGAGYGTTTAGGAGACCTCAAATGACGAACTTCTTGTTTCAGCTTTGTAAGTCACCTCACCTCTGCTGCTGTCCAAAGGACATGAAGGTGTTCTGTCTTTCCTTGCCCCTGCCAGCACTGCAGCAGCAGCCAGCACAAGAGAAACTCGAGGTGCAACTCTCATGTCAAAACCATCTCGAGCCCTAGGAGAGGAGAGGAATTGCCAGTCATTGCTTTTTATGACAGCTGGAGATGTTCTCCCCTCCTTTACTTTCATTTCTGAGCTCTCCCATGGCTATTCAGCCCAGTTTTCAGGACAGCAGATGTCAGATTGACCGAGATGTTACTTTCCCAAATTTCATTCTCCCCAGCTCACTGGAGAGGAGCCACTGTCAGTATAAATACAGTATCACTGGCCACCTTCTGCCATTCATCATTTTTTTTTTGCCACAGGCGCTCAGCTCTCAATTGCCAGGGGAAATCCAAATTTCTTCCACTTAAATGAGAGCTGGCAGAGGATGAGCAGCTCTCCCACCCCACACTGCTGCTGAGCTGGGGTCAAAGGGTGCTGCAGGCAGAAAACACGAGGTGTTTTTAGTTCTGTGTCTGTATTTCACCACTTTTTGCACGTGTGTGAAAATACCTGGTGTGGTCAAACACCCACCCTAGGAACAGTAAGGAGGGTGAAGTTTCACACTATTAACCCCCAAAACAAGGTGGTTCCACCCCAGCTCATTTGGAATGATCTCTGGACAATTTGCCTGTTCCAGCAGCAGGGCCAAACCAAACCAGGGACAAAGTCAACATTTTAAAATTGTGCCCAGATGAGTTTCAGTAACTTGCTGCTATTCAATTCCACAGTCTACAATTTCCTCCTGAGGGACAGTGGAGGGGCAGCTGCAATCTCTGCTCTCTGTGACCAGAGCCRGGACCCAAGGGAGCASCTGGAGCWGTGTCAGAGGAGATTTAGTCTGCATTTTGGGAAAAGGTTCTTCCTCCAGAGGGTGTCGGGCMCTGGAACAGCTCCYCAGGGAATGGGCACAGCCCCAAGGCTGCCAGAGCCCCAGGAGTGTTTGGACAAYGCTCTGAGGCACAGGCTGGGATTGYTGGGGTCTCTGTGCAGGATCTGGAGCTGGATCTATGATCCTGGTGGGCCCCTTCCATCTCAGGAATCACAGAATCATTAAATCACAGAATAAACTGAGTGGATATCCACAAGGGCCATCGAATATTCTGTGATTTCTACATTTCTCTGATTAATTCGCTGTTACAGTCACTGCCTCTGTTTTTTTGAATGTGATCTTGAGCAAAGGCTATCACATACCCATGATCCTTGGGTTAATTATGGCAGACAGCATCTCTGCTTTTCTGCTTCAAACAAWTCTGCAATTGCCACTTCTCAATTGRGCCATTCATATCTCACCCCTCTCTGATCCAAAATCTGGCATCAGCGAGCTGGGGTTGGACAGAGCAGGCTCCAAAGGAGTGGGCAGCAGATTTCTGCTYTAACTCACAGGGAAGCCAGGGGTTATTCCAGCTCTCTGAGCAGACAGCTGTGAACAACTCGTGGCAAAATGTGCTAAAGCCATCACAGCGTGTGGAGCCAGGCACGGGGGCTGCTGAGGGACTGCAGTGACCTCTGGACCAGACTCCCACTCGTCTGTGAAGCTGAAATCAGCTCTTCCCGAAGCACAGCAAAGTAATGCGTGCCTCCTTTTTTCCTTTCTGTCACAGGGGAGACAAGTTATCAACAGCCCTCATCTGAAGGAAGCCTCCACACAAGGTAAGGCTCTGCTTTCTTGGCCTCCCTGTGGGGTTTTGCAGGGTGGTGGTCCCCAAATGTCAGGGTTTGGGGCTGGGCCACCACGTCACAGGCACGAGGTTTCTGTGTTTGCAGCGGTGCCAGACAGGGGGTTCATCAGAGTGGCTCAGAAAACTCAGTTTACACCACCAAATCTTTCTCATCAAAGAAACCGAGAGGGAAAAGCACTCCCTGCCCTTTGGAACCAGGTGATCTTTAGGGTCCCTTCCAACCCTGGGATTCCAGGGCTGGTGGAGCAAAGGGAGATCTGAGGCTGGAGCTGTGTGAGATCCCTGCCTGCAGCCTGACAAGATATGGACGCTTTATCCAGCCAGCTGAAAAACTTCAGAGGAAACAGCAGGCATCAGAGAGCCCAGAGAGGCTACAAAGGAGAAGGAGAAGAAAGGAAAGAGCATCAAATAAGGATGCACAGAGCCTGGAGACTGGGCTGTTGGCTCCATCCACCTCTGCAATTACCTGCGGGTCACAGATGGTGTTTGGAGATTATTGTCATCTCAGCTCCCCCTGCCCTGCCTCCAGCAGCAGCTCTTGTGCATTTCTGTCAAAGAAGTTCTGCAGATTAAGGACAGAGAGAAAGATAATTAGAAGAGGGGGGGAAAATAGAGGAGGCTTGGAAGAGGGCAGGTAGCAGCACATGAAAGTTCTTCACGTGGATGAAAGGGTAGGATCAGGGGAGATGGTGTGAGGGAGGAGAAAAGGGGGGTGATGGATAAATGGGATGGGTGGAATGATGGTGTTAGGACTTCTTGGGTGTTATGGATGGTGATGGAGGGTCCCTACCATGGCCCAAGCACAGGAACTCCTGTAACAGCAAAATACTATTCAAATCTGGCTTTTGTTGTGGAGATTGAATTGGTGGGAGCTGAAGATCCTCAACCACCATGAGATGCGTTTTCATGGAAATACCATTTTTCCAGAAACTGCATTTTCTTGTGCAGAATCCTTTTATTGGCACATTTCCAAGTGGCCGTGCTCTCCCACCTCCCCAGCTCAGCAGGGATTGACTGTTTTTCACAGGATTTTTATCACAGGGTTTTTATCACAGGGTTTTTTATCACAGGATTTTTTTATCACAGGATTTTTATCGCAGGGTTTTTTTCCACTCTGGTCAGAGTCACAGCAGAAATTGTGATCAGGGAGGCAGATTTTACTTCTCCTTCCTGCCCCAAGGCAGAAGTGGGAAGATGCTAAAAAATGGATTAAGTACAATATTAGCCATTTTCAGCCCTCAAAACTAGTTTTGTTCATTAGATTCAGTTCCAGCTCTGGAGGAATATTCACACTGGCAGTCTGGAAAACTTCCTATTTTTCACTGCCAGCGTCTGAGTTTCCTGAACTGCTGGCACATCTGATTGTGCCCTGTGTGGCAAGATGGGCTGATAAGAACCACGCAAGATAYTTGAGATACCAGAGATCTTCTCCTAAATGACAGCACTTTGAGTGAATCAAAAGAGAAAGCACAAAATCCAGGCAATCACGTAATATAAAAAAAAATAAATTCAGAGAGACAAATTAAATCCTGTGGGAGCACTTAAAATTCAATCAGGAAAAAAATATTGGCTATGGAAGCATGGCCTGGAATGTAAAATCAACTCTTTATTTTCCTTGGGTTTTTTTTTAAATTTTGTGGGTTTTTTTTTCTTGCTCTTCTTGCAATTTGAATGATTTTTCTTTATTTTTTTTCCTGATCTCCAGTTGTTGAAATCGTCACACACTTTCCATCTTTCACACCCCTGCCTCAGAAATCATTTGTTTATTTATTTTTAACAAAAAACCTAATTCCTCCTGACATTCTTTATCCTCCTGGAAGTAACACAGAGGCAGGCAAGGGTTGCAGAACTCTGGATTCAACCTGGTTCATGTGGCATCACCAAATCCTTTTTTCACTTGGGGCGGTTCTTCCGTGGTGTGAGTCTCCCATTCCTTTTAACACCGTTCCCTGAGCAATCACAAAGTCTTCAAGGCTGGTTTTAAGTCTCTGTGGGGTCAAAATTTCAATCCTGAAAACCCAAAGCCCCCATGGAGGACCCCAAACCCAAGAGTCCCACGGTGGAGCCGCTGTTTGCTTGCATTGGATGGATAAGATACAGAAAACAGCTGGAATAACCCCTGCCCTTGCCCTGCCAGCTGCTCACAGCTGGATTTAAACCCCACTGATGGAAGGAGCTGGTGCTTTTGGGTGCTCGTCCTCAGGCATTTTAAGGAGTTGAACTCTCTGCAAGGTCTTTTCTTCTGGTGAGGAACCACAATTCCTTCCACCCCTCCACTTGCTTCTTGCTGACCAAAATATGGACAGGGCTGAGTTTCAGGGTGTGTAAGCTTAGCATGCTCTGGAACTTGAGGTCTTTTGCAGCATCTCAAAGTTAATGCCAAAATTCCTGGTCATTTTTGTGGTTGTCACTTGAAAGTGGTTTTGAGTTTGAGAGGAATGTCAGAAACGTGAGTCTGAGCTGAAGTGGGAAAAGGCTGAGTTCTCAGTGAGAAATTCAAACTTCTCATCAAAAATGCTTTCCTTGATCTGGAGCACGTCTGAGGAGAAGAGGCTGAGGGAGCTGGGGAGGCTCAGCCTGCAGAGAAGGAGGCTCAGGGGGAAGTTTCTGYCTCTGCACAACTCCCTGAAAACAGATTGTGGTCAGGGCTGGGCTCTTCTCCTTGGTAAAAAAAATGAAAGAACAAGAGGAGATGGTTTTAAGTGGCACCAGGGGAGGATTAAATTGGATATTAGGAAAAAAAATTCACAAAAAATTGTTATCAGTCTTGAGATCAGGCTGGCCAGGCAATGGAATCCCCATTCCTGAAGGGATTTAAAAGTCATGGGAATTGGGGACATGGTTTAGGGGTTGCCCTGGCAGTGCTGGGTTAATGGTTGGGATYGATGACCTTGGAGTTCTTTTCCAAGTTCAGTGATACCACCCAGCCCATGCCAGGCTGAAGCAGGAAGCTGACCCCATGTCCAGCAGCAGTAACACACAGCTCAGTGCACCCCCTGTCCAACATGTCCTGCCCGTTGTCACTCACACCACAACCATCCCAAAAGGGCTCTAAACCAACGGGTGATCCTCTGGGACCCCCTGGCACCACGGGGTGGTTACAAAGCCCTTCCATTCAGGACAAGCCAGCGGTGGGAGGATTGGTGGAATCCTCCCTGCTGAGCCACCAAAGTGGCAGCCAGGCTGTGCAAACCCTGCTGGTGTCAGACTGTCCTGACTGCAGCTCTGAGCCAGGATGTGGCGGGCTCCCCATCAAACTCCTGGGGCTGGCAGCTTTGCCTGCAGGGCTCCTCACAGCCCTGAGTGGTCTCTTTCTCCAGGCAATGGTTTCTTTCTCTGGGCAACAACAGACAGAACAAGAGGACACAGCCTCAAGCTGCGCCAAGGGAGATCCAGGCTGGATTTAAGGAGGAAGTTCTTCACAGAAAGAGTGGTCAAATACTGGAACCATCTGCCCAGGGAGGTGGTAGAGTCACCAACCCTGGATGTGTTTAAAAAAAGACTGGATGTGGCACTCGGTGCCATGATCTGGTTGAGGTGTTGGAACATGGGTTGGACTCGATGATCTTGAAGGTCTCTTCCAACCAAAAAATTCTGTGATTCTGTGATTCTGTGATTCTGTGATCCAGTGGCCAAGGCAGTGTTATCCATGTGCTTCTGGTGTGGATGGGGTGATGGACTCAGGGAAGGGAAGAGCCCCTTTCCTCATGAGATGGCAACTCCTGCTGGCTGGGGCAGAGAGAGCTTTGCTTTTCTTCTGGCTCATTTCAGCGTGCAGMGTTCTCAGCGCCTATTTTGGGATAAGAGGTGACAAAGTGGATTTTTCTTCGGCACACAAACCCTTTTTGTCCTTGCTGCATTCCCTCTTTTCAATTTCATTCATGTTCACTGACGTCAGTCGCTTCGAGAGCAAAACTCCATTTTCATTTTCTGCAGCTCACAGCCACTCTGGGCTTGGAGACATTCACACATTTGCTCCTATTTTCCCAAGTGTGATCACTGCATGATTTCCCTCTCGAGAGGACCAGGATGGGGTGTGTGTGTGGATTGCAGGCTGGTTTTGGACACCTCGCAGGAGRCACATGCCCCAAACCCTTTCATGTCCCAGCAGATGTGTGATAACAACTTTCTCAAGGAGGCAGACGAGAGTTTGGGTGCGTTGCTAATTCGAGCTGCCTCAAGGGGAAGCCCCCAACCGTGCCAGCTATTTTCAGACTTCAAAGCGCTCTCCCTTGTGACTGATCATCCTTTTCCCATCCTGGGAGAGAGGCTCTGCTGGAACCTCTCATGGATCTCCGGTTTCCTTCTCAAAAGGCTGAGGGGAGCTGCTCAGGGCTCTGCTTTCCTAAGCTGCCTCTCCTCCCACGCTGACCCCTTTCTCCTCCCTAACAAATTGCCATCGGAGCAGCAGCCAGCCTTGCTCAGACACGGAGCCCGGGCTGCCCCAGAGACWCGGTTATCTCGCTGTGACAAAGGGCCAGTCTGGCTCTCTCGCTGGTGGCATTATTTGAAAAGGTCACCCAACGACAGTGGCTTGACAGGCTGTTTTGAAAAATGCTAATAATAGGCTGTCCATCCATCTCAGTGCATTAATTAGGCTGAGCACGAGCTGAAGTCTTGCTGCAACGCAGTTCCCTTTCTTCCTTTTTCTTTTTCTTTTTCTTTTTCTTTTTCTTTTTCTTTTTCTTTTTCTTTTTCTTTTTCTTTTTCTTTTTCTTTTTCTTTTTCTTTTTC
>CADDXX010000109.1:491466-528586 GCA_902810485.1 Alauda arvensis
ACAACTCCAGGCTGTGAAGTCTCATCCTTCTTGTTTTCCTCTTCAGTCCATCGTTGTTGATGCTTTTGGGCCAGAAAGTTGTCCTTGGTTTTCGGCAGGAAAGGATTTGTTTTGTCTMCCTACTACCTACTAGCACTTAATRTGAAGCTTAAAACTACACCCAAAACAGCATGGAATCTGAAAAACATAAAGGCTAAAACTAAAGGCATCACAKCCACACAGCTTTTGAATCCCTCGAGGKCTGGGGACTCCATCAYTTCCCTGCWTGGCTGTGGGGGTTTCCWTGGGTTGAAATTTTCCTGGCATGTGTCAGTGTAGGAGCAGGAGGAGGAGGAGGTTTGCTCTGCCATGCCACTGAACTGTCCTGTGCTTTGTCCTCACGCAGAGAAAGGGGATGGGCTGTGCCAGCGCCTCACAGCCCCCTGCACAGCCYTGGCTCCCCAGAGACCCTGGGCCCAGGACGAGTGGGAGATCCCCCGCGAGGCCCTGAAGCTTGTGAAGAGGCTGGGCAGTGGGCAGTTCGGGGAAGTGTGGATGGGTAAGTGCAATTCCCTCCATTCCAGGAAAAAAATAAAACAAAGAGAGGAGATGGAAAGCCCTTTTATCTCCCAAAGGCAAGACTATTCTGGGAGTGGGGGTCCTTGAGGATGAGCATGTATTTATGGGGACACACACACAGGAGTTGCTGCAGGATTCCTGGGAAGGTCTGGACAGCTCAGGTTTGCACAAATCAGTGTTTGATGGGTGCTGAAGTCACTATTTACTCATCTCTTGGGATCTGCACTCATCCTTCCTGAGAATCCTGGGCACCACTGCAGCGATGCCAGTGATCCTGTCACACCCAACAGGGTACCTGAGTGACACTTTCCCGCTTTTTCTGCCTCCCTGTTCCACTTTTTACCCCAGCTCTCCATCCCTGACGCCTTCCTGCCTACTCCTAATCAGCAGAAGAGGAAGTGGGGGGAGCTCAGCTTCCTTTGCCCCCCGCTTTGCGGCTGCTGGTTGCCTTGGAAATCGAGATTGTGGACAGGACCAGGCTGAGTTCATGTGCTGTATGCACAGTCCTGCCTTTTTGGATGGCGTTTGGATGATTTGAGAGCCCAGTTGGTGGGAGGCCCCAGGGGTTTCACCCAGGAAGGGTCTGGGAGGGGTTGTGTGAGGRTGGGCTCACTGCAGGGACCATCCCYTGATGCAGCCTCATGGAYTGACAGCTGTGACATGAGTGTCCCTTCTCCTCTCCCACCTGCTGGAGCTGGGATTTACCACSTGTTTCTTTGTGAGGGATTCAAGCTGTTACTGTGGTTTTCTKCTCCACGAGCTCTTCATCTCCTTTGCAACCCCTCAGAGCCTGCAGAGAGCCCCAAATCCCTCAGAACATCATCATCTCTCTTGCAGGCTACTACAAGAACAACGTCAAGGTGGCTGTGAAGACCATGAAGGAGGGCAGCATGGATCCTGATGCCTTCCTGGCRGAGGCCAACCTGATGAAGAAGCTGCGGCACAACAAACTGGTSCGGCTCTACGCCGTGGTCACCAAGCAGCCCATCTACATCGTGACAGAGTACATGGCCAATGGTAAAAAAACCCTCCTGCAGCTCTTTGCTGGGCTTCTGCAAAACCAGTCTGGTGATCTGGCCAGTGCTCCCAATGCAGAATGAGGGTGGGMAGGAGGGGGTTGTACCAAATCTGCAAAAAAAGTGACCCAAAAGTTTCATTCTAATACAGAAGAGATGAAAAAAAAAACTGTGGTGATGCTCCATTTGAAGAGGATTTAAAGTTCTCTCCACTGGAAATTCGTTTCAGGTTTTTACTCCCCTCATGCTGAAATTATCCTTTCTTTTCCCCCTCTTGTTTAAACSATGAATGCCCAGCAGTTTGCAACAGATCTGTGCTAAACAGAGGGGAATTGGGGCTGTTTGGGAGATGCTCCTAATGGCTGATGCTCCAGAGAACCCATTCTGCTTCCTCAGAGTTCCCTCGGGGTGGAGGCAGATTTGTTGCATACATTCAGAGAAGCACCAGGAAAAACAAATTTACAGATTATTCAGAAGAGTCATTGCAGTCTCCTCTCTCCTGCAGGGTGTTTGCTGGATTTCCTGAAGACAGAAGAAGGSAGCCAGCTGAATCTCCCCAAACTCATCGATATCTCTGCTCAGGTCAGTGAACAGTCGCTGGGAAAGGGATCCAGGATTTGGTGCTGCCTCAGTGGAATTCCTGCAAGCCTGAAGTCATTCAGAGCAAAGATTTCCTGCAGGAAAACAGCTCCTCCTGCTGTGCTCTCTTAGGGATTTTCCTCACCCCTCCCGTGTCCATGGGCATTTCAGTTCTGTCCTTAGGAGCAGCCCTCTGATAGCTGAGTGCAGGGCTAGAGATCTGGAGTTTGGGGCTTTTTTGGGGTTGTTCAGTTTATTTTGGCCTGATTTTATTTATTTTTATTTATTTTTATTTATTTATTTTTATTTTTATTTAATTTTATTTATTTTTTTATTTATATTTTTATTTATTTTTATTTTCTGCCTTGCTCAGCAGGCAAAAAAAAAAAAAAAGTTTTCTTTTTTCTTTTCACCAAAAAAAAGAAGGAAAAGCTCAACAAAGAGGCTCCCAGTGCAGGACCAGCAATTCTTCCCTTCTGATGATGAGGCACAAAAGATGTTCTGACCCTCRAATCTGGGAATGTTGCTCTTTAGGAAAACAAACTTTTAACTTTTAAGCATCCCCGGGCTGTAAATCTCAATAGTTGCAGCTGCTCTGTAACATTTTCATCCAGAAGTGCCTCTAAACACAAATAGGGGGAAAATAAGGGAAACCACATGAAGAATGAGAATGGCAGAATAACTGCACTTTGGTCCCAGCCAGCTGTTGACAGAATTTGGCTCATCCAGAGCACAATTAGGCTAATTAGGAAATATTGGGGGGGAAAAAAAATGAACCCTGAAGCATCAGGCTGAATGAAGGTCTGGGATTTATCCATMAAATCACTCAGCTTCTCTTGTCAAAGTGGATTTGAGGAAACAACGTGCAAAGTTTACTGGTGCCAGCCCTCATATGGAGGTACTTTTTAATGAGTTAACAGCAGGAGAATCTTAATCTTTGAGGGGATGTTTTATGATAGTGAAATGCTTTCATTCTTGCTTTAAGATTTAAATTCTTTAAAGCAGTGCCACCTTGTGTCATTTGTACTTTGAGCTTTCCATGGGGGCRCAGAGGAACGATTTCTGTTCCTTCCCTCTTCACTACTGATAAATTCGCCTTATCTGCAGCTTCATCAGTGTTTCTGTGAGATGTTATTGGGACAAATTCACCCTCTTTAGGGTGTTTGACTTAATTCCATCCTTCCCTCCTCTCTTGAAATCCCCACTTCCCTCCCTCCCTCCATCTTTCATTGTTTCATTCCCTCTCTTGAAAATTCCAGCCTGTGGTTTGTGTTAAATTCCTGAGGATAAGGAGAACAATCCCAATTAATCCATACTACAGAGCCCTTGGGTTTAGTGAGAGCATTCCCCAGAAATGGGCAGGATGCTTTTTGTTTTGTGCAGGAGGAAATTGCTGAAGCCAGAGCAATCTCAGAGCAAAGATTTTGGTCAATGTTCCAGGATTATGGAATCACAGAATGGTTTGGGTTGGGAGGACCTGAAAAATCATCACATTCCAACCTCCTGCCACAGGCAGGCCTCAGGTTTAAATGTGTTTTAGAGTSCTGAGAGTAAGGAAAGAAGTTTTTCCTCCCAGCCCSTGCTTCAAGAAGGAGAGCCRTAGTCYGAATCTSTGTCTYTGGAGATTGTTTATTCTTTTCTTATCCCTACATGTTCTTTCTGCCCGAAGAGGTGATTGCAGGAGGTCAGAAAAGCCAAATCTCTCCTTCCTATAAGGGCATATCACCTTTTATACTAATAACTACGTGAACAATGTTTTATTTTAATCATCAATAATTATAACTGATATTAGACAGTGAAAATCCACTACAGCCCAATCCAAAACAACCCATCACCACAGCAGAAGATGGAGGACAAAAACAACAAGGAAAAGAGCATAGACACATCCAAATTCCTCCATCTTTGTCCTCTTGACTTCTCTCTTAAAAATCTAAAAATTCTACTTTTCACCCCGTGATATATTAATTATTATTCTAATTACACTCTGGTGGCTTGCATTTCTTCTTTCAATGTAGGCAGCTTTTTCCAGGGACTTAGATCAAAGGCGCTGGTATTTTTGGCTTTGTTCCAAGACCCTCCGACTTCTTGTGGGGGTCTCGAGTCACCCAAGGCACCCAAAGGTGGGTGTCCCTGACTCCGACAGGCAGGGACACCTTCCACTGTCCCAGGTTGCTCCAAGCCCTGTCCAGCCTGGCTTTGGACACTGCCAGGGATCCAGGGACAGCCACAGCTTCTCTGGGAAAACTGCACCACACCGCAGGAGCAGGATAATGGAACACAGACCAAGCCCCCACACCCCAACCATGCCAAAMCCCACAGAAATCACCCTCAGCGTGGGGTGGGAAGGATTTTACCCATCCCTGAGGCGTTGGCATCAATTGGAAGAACAACTTCCACCCTTCCCTCTCCCACCACCTCCCCAGGGCAGGGTCTCAGACGTTCCCKGGGTGTCTCTGGGAGGAGCAGCAGRRGGRAAGGGCAGCCTGCTGAGCTGTTTTGCAATCTGTTTATCTGTGGTGTGGGGSTGACATCACAGCCCAGCAGGCGCCCAGCCCTCTCGAGCGCAGTTTTTGATCCGCTGACATCCGTGGGAGTCGAAATTAGAACAGCCTGGGCCCATGCACTCCATCCTGTGGTCAGTCTTGAGGGCAAATRCTTGAAAACACTCAGGGCTGGGACGGGCCGAGCACCAGGTCCTATCTCATTAACATCAGGAAAGGAAATTGCATCAATTCTTCCATTTTCCACTGCAGCCCTTGCACTTGGAGGGGTGTTGACACAGGTTAGAAATGCAGCATTGGAAAGTATGTGTGAGTATCCTGTCTGAAACCACATGTGAGTTCTGAGGCTCATGTGAATCTTGCATGGAGTGGAAAAATTGCTCTGCCCTCACCCACAGGCACCTGAAAGCTTTAATAGGTGCTACACCTTGCTGGCAGGGGCTGCACACACGCTCTCACCCTCCCAATAAATTACCCAGTGCAAATCTGAGAATCATCCTGGCAATCTCTGGCTTCTCTCCATCTCCCTTTTCCACCCCCAGCACTCATCAATGAAATATTTCTGCTGTCAGTGATAGAGGCTCACCACACACCAGGTACCTCAATTAGATTTTAGGAATTAATTCTTCCCTGTGAGGGTGATGAAGCCCTGGCACAGGGTGCCCAGAGAAGCTGTGGCTGCCCCTGGATCCCTGGAAGTGTCCAAGGCCAGTTTGGGCAGGGTTTGGAGCAACCTGGGATAGTGGAAGGTGTCCCTGCCCATGGCAGGAGGTTGGAATGAGAGGATCTTTAAGGTCCTAAGGTCCCTTCCAACCATTCTATAATTTTATGATTTGCTAGTTTGGGGTTTTTTTGKTKTTTTTTTTTTTTTTTTTTTTTCCCTTTTCTTAATTCACATATTTAACCCGGAATGTTTATGACTAAAATCCCCACTTTAGAGAGGAGAGACTTGTGGCAGAAACTGGGAATCCAGTGATGTGGTTTTAGCTTTTGCTGCAGACACGAACTCAGGGCTGTGACTTCTGAGCAAAAACAGAGAGTGGTGCTTCTGTTCTGCCTCCCTTGTGTGTTGGTTTGGAAAGACAGGTGTCTGCTAGGGAAAGGCCAGAGCCCCCCCTTGCAATGGAGAATGCAAACCCCCTCCCTCTAAATTACGATAAATTTGAAATTAAGGGGCTTTCAGGTAAAAAGATGTGGGAATGGGAATAACAGTTCTTTACTAAAAATGTAAAAAAATATTTTTTATATTTTTAGTAAAGAACTAAACTGCTTAAAGGTAGTAAAACAAAACTGAAAAATACCGACAGAGTCAAAATACAACCTGGCACCCTGTTGTTGGTCAGGGTGTGGGTAGCAGTCCAGGTAAGTCCTCCTGCAGTGACAGATGTGGTTCTGTTGGAGCAGAGATGATCCTGTACAAGGGTGCAGTTTCCTTCCAAGGGTGCAGTGGTGATGAGATGGGTTTGATCTCTCTCTCTGGAAATCCAGCGGAAAAACCCAGCTGTCCTGGTGTTGTGAGTCCCAGGTTTTTATCCAGGTGGGAATGTTTGGCTCCTCCCGCTGGGCGGAGCAGCTCACAATGGGATGATGGAATTCTTTCAGTCATGCAGTGAGCCTTGAACGGCCCATTAACAGCAGAGATCTCCCTGGAGAGGGGATGGGTCGTGGAAGAGACAAAGAACACTGTCCCACCTGGTTTTAATAGCTGGGCCATTCACATTTCTCCCTCTTTCCTGGAGTTAGAAGAGATAAAGAAAAAACATCTCCCCAACCAATTCCAACAGATGGTAAATAGAATGCATAAATTTTTTGTTGTTTTTTGGTTACATCTCGCAACCCAAGACACCTTGGCTGCTCAGGCTGCTAAAATTAAATATCTGCACCTGCACAAGGGCAGTATCTCTTTATTTACCTGTCCATCCACCCACCCATCCATGGGCAGCATAGGCACACCCCTGATCACAGAGGGGTAACAGCAACCCGGCAAAAAACGCTGTGCTTTGCAAAGGTGAGGATGGGAAAACCAGCCAAGATAAACTGAGATGATGAAGATGATGAAGATGGTCTCTTCCTCCCCTCCCAGGTGGCAGAGGGCATGGCCTACATCGAGCGCATGAACTTCATCCACCGGGACCTGAGGGCCGCCAACGTCCTCGTCTCGGAGTCGCTGTGCTGCAAAATCGCYGACTTCGGCCTGGCCAGGCTCATCGAGAACGAGTACCTGGCTCAGGAAGGTGGGTGTCCTTTCCTTCCCTGCACTGCCCCAAATCCCCCTGACCCTCCCCAGGAGTGCCAGGACACCGGGCTGGCATCAGGGACAGGGCAGAAGAGCCCGCATGGCTGAGAGGCTGAGAAACAGAAACGCACAAAAAATCCGGTTCTGGGAGAGGCAGCAGAGCTTGGGGAGTACAAAACCAGCTGAAAACTGCTGAGGGAGATGGGGAAAAACACTTTTGGTTCTGTTTAGGGGGAGTCCTGCTGACCTTCCAGTTGTTTGCTGGAGGAATTTGGCCTGTGCTAACGAAAGCTGCTGCCTGTGGCCAGGCTTTCACWGGGATTCAGTCCAGAGGGAAGGRAAYAGCAGAGCTGGAGGCACAAATCTGGATCCAGCAGCAGYYTCCAGGTGTGCCAGGCAAAGCAAGCCCTGACCACACCAGGTCCCTTCCACAGCTGCTTAGAAAACTATAAATCATGGAATCATTTTGTTTGGAACAGACTTCTGAGATCATCTCTGTGTTGAGCTCTGGCTCTGACCTCAGAGTATGAGATCAAATCATTCAGATTGCAAAGGGACTCCAAAGAGCATCAGGGAAAGCAGCAGAAGTGACTGAAATAAAACAATTAAGTCAGGCATAAGTGGCACTTACTGGAAGATTTCCAAATTTTGGAAATCCGTCCTCTTCTAGAGTTGGGATGAGATAAAATTCCCCTTAAAATATACTCTGAGGAAAGGAAATTTAATAGTTTTTGGGAAAGGTGTCTGGCAGATAAGAACAAAAGAAACTCTTCTTTCAATTTCCTGTCCCCAAAATACTTTTTGACACAAATTMTACCCATYTCAACATGCAGAACTATTTCAGAGYAGTAAAAGATCCCAAATGTAATTCGGAAACTGCCATGAAGGGGAATTTTGACTTAGCTGAAATTTTTAAGGCAGTTTTATCCTTAAGAGAAGCTTTGATGAAACCAGGATAATTCTGTTAATAACCAAAAGAGCTGCTTTTCCAGCAGAAAGCAGCTCCCATCAGCATTTTTCCAGCCAGCTTTGGTCTGGAATAACAGCTCCCCTCTATCTGCTCTGAGCCATTCTCACTTCATAGATTGCATTTCCCAGCCTTGTCRCTCGGAGTGTGATGTGCAACAACTGAGGCGCTCATTTCACACCCTGCAGTTGGATTTCCAGTCCTGYGAGGATGTGTATAAATAAAAATGCGGTTTCCTCTGCAGTGTAGCAYGATCAGGTCCCACTTGTCAAGGTGGTTTTGCTGTCAGTTGTTTTTTTTTTTGTTTGTTTTTTGTTTTTTTAATTTTTTTTTGTCTTAGCTAAACTGAAATTGCAACCTTATGGACATTGCTGTCCACAGAGGGTTAAGCAAGAAGTTGGTGGACAAAATAAAATGGGATTTATTTTTGTTTTAATACAACTAATGCAGCTTTAAGGACTGGGGAATTTATATTTGCTGTAATGTTCATGCACTTTAGCTCAAAAAAAAAACCCTTTTAGTAAGTGATTTCACAGAATCACAGAGTGCCAGGTTGGAAGGAGACCTCAAGGATCATCTGATCCAATTTTTTCTTGGCGAAAGCCAAAGAAATTTTATACAGAACAAAATCCTGCTGTTGCAGTCCCATAATAAAGCTGCCAAGTGGGTTTTGAATATTCCATCCAGCTCTGGGATGGGGCAGGTGCAGAGGAGGACGTGCAGATAATCAAAGGGCTGGAGCCCCTCTCCTAGGAAGGACCACAGAATCACARTCAACAAAGGAACCAGGGATCAGTTTTGGGGAGTTCTTGTGCCTGTGACAGGTGAGGGAGATACCCTAACTCCAGGAGTTTTTTTCCTTTTGTTTCCTTTGGGACAGGTGCCAAATTCCCCATCAAATGGACAGCTCCAGAGGCCATTAACTATGGGGTCTTCACCATCAAATCTGACGTGTGGTCTTTTGGGATCCTCCTGACAGAGATCATCACCTACGGCAGGATCCCTTATCCAGGTACAGAATCCTTATCTGGGTATAGAATCCCTTATCCAGGTGCATGATCCCTTATCCAGGTACAGAATCCCTTATCCAGGTGCATGATCCCTTATCCAGGTACAGAATCCCTTATCCAGGTACAGGATCCCTTATCCAGGTACAGGGTCCTTATCCAGGTACAGGATCCCATATCCAGGTGCAGGATCCCTTATCCAGGTACAAGATCCCTTATCCAGGTACAGGATCCGTTATCCAGGTACAGGGTCCCATATCCAGGTGCATGATCCCTTATCCAGGTGCAGAATCCTTATCTGCATATAGAATCCCATATCCAGGTACAGAATTCCTTACCCAGGTACAGGATCCCATATCCAGGTACAGGATCCCATATCCAGGTGCAGGATCCTTATCTGGGTACAGGATCCCTTATCCAGGTACAAGATCCCTTATCCAGGTGCAGGATTCCTTATCCAGGTAGAGGATCCCTTATCCAGGTAGAGGATCCCTTATCCAGGTACAAGATCCCTTATCTGGGTATAAGATCCCATATCCAGGTGCAAGATCCCATATCCAGGTACAGAATCCCTTATCCAGGTAGAGGATCCCATTTCTGGATACAAGATCCCTTATCCAGGTACAGGATCCCTTACGCAGGTACAGGATCCCATATCCAAGTACAGTATCCTTTATCCAGGTGCAGGGTATACAGGATGTGTATCCAAACACTTTTGCTGGGAATACAGGATGAGTGTCCAGGCACTTCCAAGGATCCAGCGCTGCTCCAGGCTTGGAGGCACTCCCYGAGTTGTGCCCAGACACTCAGAGCTGTCTCTTCCAATCACAGAATTGATTAAGTTGCCAAAGGCCTCTAAAGTTAATTAATGCAGCACTGCCAAGGCCACCACTGATCCCTGTCCCCAGGTGCCACATTTACACATCTGATAAATCCCTCCAGGGATGGGGACTCCACCACTGCCCTGGGCAGGGCTGGACAACCCTTTCCATGAAGAAATAGCTTTTAATATCTGATCAAAATATCCCTTGGTACAACTTGAGGCCATTTCCTCTTGTTACCTGGGAGCAGAGCCCGACCCCTCCCTGGCTGTCCCCTCCTGTCAGGGAGTTGTGCAGAGCCACAAGGTCCCCCCTGAGCCTCCTTTTCTCCAGGCTGAGCCCCTTTCCCAGCTCCCTCAGCCTCTCCTGGTGCTCCANTATCCAAACACTTTTGCTGGGAATACAGGATGAGTGTCCAGGCACTTCCAAGGATCCAGCGCTGCTCCAGGCTTGGAGGCACTCCCTGAGTTGTGCCCAGACACTCAGAGCTGTCTCTTCCAATCACAGAATTGATTAAGTTGCCAAAGGCCTCTAAAGTTAATTAATGCAGCACTGCCAAGGCCACCACTGATCCCTGTCCCCAGGTGCCACATTTACACATCTGATAAATCCCTCCAGGGATGGGGACTCCACCACTGCCCTGGGCAGGGCTGGACAACCCTTTCCATGAAGAAACAGTTTTTAATATCTGATCAAAATATCCCTTGGTACAACTTGAGGCCATTTCCTCTTGTTACCTGGGAGCAGAGCCCGACCCCTCCCTGGCTGTCCCCTCCTGTCAGGGAGTTGTGCAGAGCCACAAGGTCCCCCCTGAGCCTCCTTTTCTCCAGGCTGAGCCCCTTTCCCAGCTCCCTCAGCCTCTCCTGGTGCTCCAGCCCCTTCCCCAGCTCTGTTCCCTTCCCTGCACACGCCCCAGCCCCTCAGTGTCCCTCCTGTCACAAGAGATCCTCCGAGCTGGCTTTCCTTCCCTCAGTTCCACCTGAGCAAAGCCAGACTTAGAGAGGCAAATCAGGGAGAGGACAGAGGGGTGAAGGGGAAGCACAACCCTGAGGAAGGGATAATTCCCAGAAACGGGAACCCCTCCAGCCCTGCCTGGGTCTGAGCTGCTGCGAGCACCCACCTTCCCCTCTCCGGGTATCAAATAACTCCTGCCGGTCCCCTTTTCCCCTCCAGGCATGACCAACCCCGAGGTGATCCGCAACCTGGAGCGGGGYTACCGCATGCCGTGCCCGGAGTCGTGTCCCGGCGAGCTCTACAGCATCATCCTCAAGTGCTGGCGCAGCAACCCCGAGGAGCGCCCCACCTTCGAGTACCTGCAGTCGGTGCTCGAGGACTTCTACACCTCCACGGAGAAGCACTACGAGCCCGAGCCGCAGCAGTGAGCCACGACCCCGCCAGCCCGCGGGGACAGCGCCGCGGGGACAAGCCACCACCGCCGGGAGTGGCTCGGTGCAGGCGCTTCCCTTTGTCCCGTTCGCCCGTGGAGATGGGGAATGAAGGAGGAGGATGCTGCCGGCTCTGTGGATGTCGCAGGGACTGAAGAGGTGGCTGAGAGATGACACAGCTCCTTGCCTCGTCCTCCTCGAAGGGCTGCGCCCACCTGGCAGGCATCACCCGTGGCACACGAAGGGCAGAAAAACTCCTTCGCGACCCACCTGGATGGAGAAAAACCACTCAGCCCCGCAACTGCAGCTCCGGGAAGAGGGGCCCGTGGCCAGGGTGGTGCTGTGGGGGTGAAGAATCTCCTGCCCACCCTGCTGGCGATATCGCGGGCAGGGGTGGGAGCGTGTCCTGTCCTTGGGAGCGTTCCTG
Source organism: Alauda arvensis (assembly GCA_902810485.1). Lineage (NCBI taxonomy): Eukaryota > Metazoa > Chordata > Aves > Passeriformes > Alaudidae > Alauda > Alauda arvensis. The sequence continues at coordinate 502,964 of CADDXX010000109.1, forward strand.
CCAGGCCKTGCCCCCGCTCTGCCTCAACTCAGTAATAAAAAAAAAACTGGATACGAGGATTTCCCATCTTTTATTGAGCCCCTGTCCTTCCCGCGGCCAGCGCCGGCCCCCGGAGGAGAAGGGAGAGGCCGGGCGGTGATGCTGGGGGGTACCCGGGGAGGGAACGGGGGGATGGAGGAGCAGGAGGGATGTTCGTGCTGTGGCCACGAGATGTCCCTCCTTCCCAGCGAATCTGGGCGGCTCTAGGGATGTAAAAACCCGTGTCAAAAAAAATCTTCCGAAATAAAAACCCTTCCTCGCTGAGCTGAGCCKTCCCTGCACAAGCTCCCGGTGTGAGAGCGCGGCAGGTCCCGCTCCGCGCCCAGCGCCGGGAGGGTTCAAATGCCATTTCCATGGATTCTGGTGGATCTCCAACCCGGGGGAATGCCCACAAGAGGCCTCAGGCTGGTCTCCAGGCAGGAGTTTCACTGGGCTGAGGAGTGGAGGGCACAGAAAAAGGGCGCAGATGGCAAACGGGAGGAGTGTGAGGAGCACAGGAGCGGGCTGCAGGCTGGGGCACGGGGGGAACGCTCCAGAACAATCTCCCCAGGGCGTTTCATCTGCTGTCTTCTTCTCCTTGGATTAGATTTTGAGTCCAGCTRCAGAGGGTGCATTTCACAGTGGAAAAGGGATGCTGTGGGAAAGAAACAGCAGAGATGGAAAGAGAAACCTCTGGTAGACCTTAAAATAGTCAAATGAGGTTTGTGAGAAAGATGGGGACAGACTTTTTACCATGATCTGTTGTGATGGAACAAGAGGTGATGGTTTTAAAGTGAAAGAGGGTAGATTTAGACCAGATACCAGGAAGCTTTTTTGGGTTTGTTTGGTTGGTTGGTTTGGGGTTTGGGGTGTTTTTTGTTTGTTTGTTTGGGGTTTTTTTGGGTTTTTTTTTTTTAGAATGAGGGTGTAAAACACTGGCACAGGGTGCCCAGAGAAGATGTGGCTGTCCCTGGATCCCTGGAAGTGTCCAAGGCCAGGCTGGATGGGGCTTGGAGCAGCCTGGGATAGTGGGAGGTGTCCCTGCCCGTGACAGGGGGCTTAGAATGAGATGATCCTTAAGATCCCTTCCAGCCTAAACCATTCCACGATTTTATGTGATGTGTATGAGATAAAACACCCAGCCAAGCCCAAGACACGACACAGAATTACCACTGCTGCACAAGAGCCTGGGAGAAAAGGGAATTGTCACCCTGGAGGGGGGAAAGGAGGATTTAATGACAATAAATGGTCCCCCAGACTGAGAAGGAAGGGAACTGGCTGAGATGACCCAGAAATKTGAGATCTAGTGCAGACACCCTGAGGTATCCGGGGTTTTTCCACAGGGATGGTGGAGGGAGGTCTGTGGGAGACCTGCACCCCTCTAGGACTGCACTGGGGCTGGATGGGAAACCTTGGGCTGTGGGAAAGATCTCCATCTTCCCAGCCTGAACCCTATGAACTCAAATCTAGTAATTCCTATAAATAATTTCAGATTAATCAGGCTGGGTGCAGTTCCTTGGTGGTTCCCAGGGGACAAGTTACATGTGGAATAATTACACAAAGCCCATTTYAAACCACGGGGAAGAAAAGCCATTTCTTCAATAACTTCACTGGAGCTGAAGGAGAAGTCTTTCCTCTTGCTTGAACTCCAGCTTGGTCTCTCCCAGATCCCAGGAACTCCAGGCAGAACCAGCAGCTTCCTGCTAATGAGATGATAGTCAAGAAATAAATACAGATGAAAACTATTTGACTCCTTGGCTGTTACTATTTTATTGAAGTGAAAACCCCGGGTTATTTGTGCTGGAGCAAAGCAGGAAGAAGGGCTGCAGGGTGTCTGCTGAGCACTTGTRCATTGCATTATCACCCAAGGCCAAAGTGTCAAGTGTTGTAGCTCAAATTAGAAAGGAAATGGATATTTTTATGGCCAGTTGCAGCACGTGGCCAAGCCCAGGGTGAACATAACAAGAGGCTGTGAGCTGAGCTTCCTTTGCACTGGACACCACGGCCATTCTTCTCGTTTCTGCTGAACAAACACATTAAATTTCTACCCTGGGACAGAGCTGGCTCCATGATCTCCTCCATGAAGCCACTGGAAACTCTTCCCTTTGCTTTGGGGAGTGGGCTGGGGCTGTGCCACCCAGCTGAGCCTCTCCAGGGGATGGAGGGAGAGCAGGACCTCTGTGAGCTGCCATGGTTTTACAAAAAAAATCCACAGTTTTACAAAACACCCACCAAAACCTGTGGGAAATGGGCCCTGCAGCTYCTCCACCACAGCTGGACAGAAAGGGACCTGCCCTGCTGAGCATGGACATCAGGGATTGCAGYCACAATCCCAGGTGAGGAGTGGGGTGCTGTCCTCTGTGCCCTCCAGCCCAGGATGTCYCCAAAGCCATCAGAAAGCTCTGCAAGAACCCCTTTTGTCCCCATACCAACCTGGCAGCCTAAGAGGTGACTCCTCACATGGGTGAGCTCCAGCCAGAGGCTCGCAGGGCAGTCTTGGAGCAGGAGAAGGGTGATAAAAGTGATCCAGGCTCTCAAATTCAAACTACCCAACAAGAACTTGTCGGGCTGTGCAGAGGTATTTTACAAGATGTGAGTCAATTCCTGCCACAGACAGAGCATGAACCCCTGAATGGCCCAGACAAGGATGAAAAAGATCATCAAGTGCTGTGTGCATAACATCCTAGATAATCCTTTCATTCCTTCCCTGGGTGCCACTGGAATGGGCTTTCCAATCCTCACACTGAAAGATCCAGTCCTCCATTATTGGTCTTTGCTTTTTCCCACACAGCCTTGGTGCTGTTACTGCATCCCCATCTTCTGTCTGAAATTTCATCTCTGTGGGTACTGYCTGGCGTTGTGCTGAGTTCATTGTCATTAACACCCTGTTTACAAGTGGTTTGAGGCTTTGGAGAGAAGGTTTCTGTGGTATTTCTCAGATGTAGACGCAGCCCGTGGCTGCAGTGCAGCGCCTTCTCTGGGCAGGAGCTGCGCCCTGGGGCACCTTGGCAAAGTGGGGAGTGCACCTGGAAACTTGGAGCCAGGGCCAGCAGGGGAGAATGGCGTGGAAAAATCAGCAGGTGCTGAGGGGAGAGAGGTGGGAGAGGGAGGGAGAGCAAAGGAAAGCCAGTGAGAGGGCAGAGCTGTGGGGAGCCACAGCACTGGGTGGTTTTTCTGCAGTCTGTCTAAAAAGGTGTGAGCTCCAGCTTTCCTCAGAAGCCAGGGCACTCCTGGCAGCGTGGATTTTCTCATGTCTAATAAAAGATGGAGCACAGCACACACCCCGTCTGCAGCTGTGAGATGGGCTTGGGCAGCTGGGGTAAAACAACAGCAAAGCAGCATCAAAGTCATGTCATGGATCCATGGAATCACAGAATGCTTTGGGATAGAAGGAACCKTAAAGTTAATCTTAATCCAACCCCCTGCCATGGACAGGGACACCTTCCACTACCCCAGGTTGCTCCAAGCCCTGTCCAACCTGGCTTGGAACACTCCCARGGATGGGGAAGCCAAAATTTCTTCACAGTCAAAAATTTCWTCCTAATACCTAATSTMAATCTAYCCTCCTTCATCTTAAAGAYSTTKTCCCACATCCTGGGAAATGGGATTTCATTCCAATGCCATCCCATGCTGGGCTCTCATCAGGAGCAGGACAGCACTGGCAGGCACAGCTCATCCACAGGCACRCTGCCACATTCCAGGAGCTCAGGATCCCTCCCAGGGGGACAAAGGGACGATCCAAGTGTCTGCACCTGCACAGGCTGCCTGGAGCTGGCCTTGCTGGCACTCGAGGCTGCAGGGGAAGGGAGGAGGTGAGGAGCCCTCACCTCGCTGTGCTTTACCTCCACCCACTCACAGCGGGGTAAATATTCYCTGGCAAACACTGCAGAGCAAACAGGGGCATCAGTGCCCTGCCAGGCTGAGCTCTGGTCCCTGAGCTGCCCCACCAAAGGGAACAATGACCACCTTTTCCAGCAGGGCCCCCTCCCTGGCCGGGCTGCTCCACAGCCCAGTGCCAAGGGAGAGTTCACCCAGCTTGCTTCTCCGAGGAGTCTTGGTTCAGAGCATCCCCGAGGGTGGTGACACACCCCAGGATGGCTCTGAAAAGCATTTGTGGCCATCCCTGAGCACCCCTAACCAAGGAGAAGCTGGCTCCGTGTGTCACAGCCGGGCTGGGAGGGTGGCAGAGAGCACAGATATGCCCCTGGTGGGAAGCAGAGACAGAACCTGCAACATCCCTGGATGTGTTTAAAAAAAAAAAAAACATGATCTAGTTGAGGTGTTAGAACATGGGTTGGACTCAATGATCTTAAAGGTCTCTTCCAACCTAGAAATTCTGTGATTCTGTGATTCTGTGAACAGATCAGCCCAGGGGAAATCCTCTCCATCCCCACTGGCTGCTCAGGGCAACATTCCATCTCTGGCAGCAGCCAGGAAAACCCTACAGGGATAACAGGGCACCAGGGAAGCATTTCCCTTTGTCACTCAGGACTGCCCCAAAGAGATTTGTGCTGGGCTGCAGGCAGAGGGCTGGGGCTGTTTCTGGAGGATTGCTCACCCCTCAGGGGGCTGAGCCAACACCATCCCAGGCTTGGAAAGCCTCTAAATCAATGATTTCCTTGTTCTGCTCTCCCAGGGCCCGTCCTGCACCCTTCCCCATGCCATTTGGGATTGCCCACCACTGCAGACAGGCTGGGACCTGCCACGGGTTCTCCTCTCCTAGGCTGCTTCCAGACCTCCTTTCTCCAGGGTTTCCTCCTCCCTCGATCTGCCCAAGGTCACTCCCAGCTAAAATTAGCAGTTTATCCAGCGTTGGAGAGAAGGGACRGCCAGCTGCTCTGGCCTGCTCACAATCCTGGGAGCTGGCAACAGGAGATGCAGCTCTGACTCCCCTTGGAGAGGAGGATGGCCTTGCCATCCTCATGGTCACAAGGAAAGGATCAGYAGCCAGCTTGTCCTCTCTCCTTAAACCTGAGCTACAGGTCCCTGCCAGCAAAGCAGGAGGAAGGAGCATCTCCCTGGAGCCACCAATCCCTGCCACCATCCTCCAAAGGCCAGGTGTCACCCTGATTGTACCAGAGCCAGGTGTTTCATTGTCTCTGTGATAGCAGGAGATTCCCCTCAGCCTTTTAAATCTGTATTTAACTCATCCTCATCTGAACCTTCTTTCTGACTTTACCTTTCCTCTTTTCAGGGTAGGCTGGAGCCACAGGGTGGAGACAGTGCAAAGGCAGCTGTGGCAGGGTGGTGGGAGTTTTCTGTGGTCAGCCCACTGCACCTGGGGGTGCTTGGGATCATGGTCAGAAATGGGAATTAAAACAATATGAATGTCTGGGAATGAGGGGCATCAACCTGACCAGGGCAGTGGCTGAATCACCATCCCTGGAGGGATKWWMAGCTGTGTGGATGTGRCACTTGGGGACATGGGKGAGTGGTGGCCTTKGCAGTGCTGGGGGATGGTTGGACTTGATGGTCCCAGWGGGGCTTTTCCAGCCTAAATGATTCCATAACCACAGGGAGCYTCCAGGCCACAGGGATAAGCCGTGACTGGAATTGTGCTCTGGCAAGCAGGGGGATCCTCAGCTGCTCTGCCCAGGTGAATGTGAGAGGCTTTACCCCTGTTTTCTTATCCAGATCAAACCTCCAGAACAACTGGCCTGTCTCATCCAGGGGATCAGGAATTAACATCACACCTTGCCTCTCCCATCTGACCAGCTTTCATAAAATCACAGAATCACAGAATGGTTTGGGTTGGAAGACRTCTTAARAATCATCCAGTTCCAGTCTCCCTGGATGGGGACACCTTCACTAGACTTTGTCATCTTCAAATAAGGACCTCAGGGGTCCAGGACAAACACTGCTCTGTCTGCTGGTGACTCTCCAGTACCTTAAACTTTGGCACCTGCTCAGTACAGCTGTGCTCACAAACAAAAAAATATCAGTCCTTTCCCCTGGTCCTGAGGCCAGTTGGTCAGCTCTGGCCATCTCCAATGCTATCAAACTCTCTCAGCCTCCAAAACAGATCCAAAACATATTTTGGGAGTTGTTCTCGATGTGATGCCCAAGGTTTGATTGGATTTTTTGTAGTTTCTGGGAGGAACAAGTTAAGAGCTTAGCAGTGCAGATGAGCAGATTCCTGGCTGTGTTGAATTTTTTTTCACTACAGACACATCCAATAAACACAAATTTGCCTGAAATCACCAGCGTTGGTTTTTCATCTGGTGGACAGAGCCACCTCCCTCCATGGGCCAACACCACAGAGGACGTCAACCAACCCAAGTGGTCAGACTGGAAAAAGTCACCTCTGCCATCCATGGACTGGCAAATGTTTATCCCAGGTGTTCAGATGCTCCCGTAGCTTCCCATCCCTGGCTCCACATGGGCCAGGAGCCCCCTGTATGTGCACATCTCCTCCCCTYGGGCTGTGCAGCGTCTCCCCACGGCTCCCCTGGCTCCCTAGGTGGTCCCGCAGCCCCACCGCATGGTCGCTTCCCCCTGATAACTCCAGGGTCTCAGGGGTCACCCCAGGGGCAGCRGGGGGACATGTATCAACCAGCCCCGACACGCTGCACTCCAGGAGTAGCTGTGTTTAGAGCCAGCCACCCTCTGATCTTCAATAACCTGGCAGCAGCTTGTAAACAGTGMGTTTGACGTGATAGCATCCTCCGTCAGCAATTTGCACCCTTCCCCCCCCCCACAGCCCCCTGCCCTCCTCTCGCTCCCACTTGGGCTGCTCAGAGCCAAAAACGCCGGGAGAGGCTCAGCCTGTGGCTGAGTGTTGGATAAAGTGGGCTGGGGAGTCGGGGAAGGCTGCAGGGCTGGGAGCACTGGGTGTGTGTGTGTGCACAGTTTGAGGGTGTGGTGCCACAGAAGCACCGAGGGTGTTTCTGAAATATCGCCTTGCTTTGTCCTGTGGGTTTGGTCTAAAAAGAGTGAGACAGTGGAAAGCCCTTGGCATGGACCAGCAACGTCCCAGCCCCGAGGTGGGGCGTGAAAATGCGGAGCCATTTGTTGGGAACAAAGCAAAACCCACCTGCAGTGCTGGTGATCTAAATTCACCTCCTGTTTCATAGAATACTTGAGTGGATGGGGTTGAAAGAGACCATAAAGATCAACTTGTTCCACTCTCCCAGGCTGCTCCAAGCAACCAACCTGGCCTTGGACACTTCCAGGGATCCAGGGGCAGCCACAGCTTCTCTGGGCAACCTGTGCCAGGGCCTCACCAGGCTCACAGGGAAGAATTCCTTCCTAATATCCAAACTAACCCTGCCCTCTGGCAGTGGAAAGCCTTTCCCCTTTGTCCTGTCCCTCCATCCCTTGTCCCAAGCCCCTCTCCAGCTTCCCACCCTCAGCTCCTTGCACACAAGTGAGGAAGGCCTGAGCCCTGGGGATGGACTGTGTTTTACTCAGAGGGGTTCTCTTGGCCTTGCCCCACTTGGGTCAGGATCATTCATTGTAGGGAAAATGCCCAACCAATGTTTGCTCTGAAGCAGAGGGAGCTCAAAAAATGGATGGAGGGAAAGGGGATGATCCCATTGCTCTGTCCCTCCTGGAAACATGGAAAATCCTCTTTGAAGCTCCATCTCCCAAGCCTTCATCCTGCTTAGTCTGGCACAGGTCTGGCTTGGCCTGGGTAGCACCSACCCAGGTGAGTCTCAGGCAGAGTTTGGGGCTTTTTATGAGCCAGACACCTTTCCCAAATTCCAACAGTCATTGTGAGCCTGGCCATCCTTTTCTGAAAGTAAAGAGAGCTCACCAGGATGGACCCAACCCACGCTGCAGGACCAGAAGGCTCCTTCCATGTGGGGACAAAACAAAACCTGAGAGCAGGAAAAACCAAACAGCTCTAGCAGCCACATCTCCCCTTTCCTTTTTTCCCCTGGCAAAGCAGCAGGTGAAGGCCACGGGACGGAGCCCAGCTGCGCCGGCTGCTTCCAGCACAGCCTCCCACGAAATCCCTGCTGTCTGCCCCACTCCTCCTCCTCCCCTTGCCTGGAGCAGGACGGCAAAACAAGCCTGCCGCATCCCYGCTGGCTCTGGAGCCTCTCAAGGTGACTGTCCCTGCGCATCTGTGCCCTGTCCCCCCTGGCCACCCTCGGGAATGTTCTGTCCCCGGCCGCGGGAGCGTCACGGGGGAGCCGCCTGCGTCAGGCTCTCCATCCACGGGGACCTTGACTCCTGCCTGGGAACGGGGAGCACACGCCAGGGCTGCTCTGACAGCCCTGTGGAATAACAGGGTTGGATGCTCTTGTGCAGGGTCCCCTCCCTGAGCTGGTGGTTCCAAGGTGAGGCTTCAGCAGAGAATTATAGCCCCAGCAGCGAGCTGAGAGTTCCCATGGGATATTTGTTAGATCTTGTTCTTGTCCTCCCCTGGGACATAGGGTCGCCCCTGACAAAGCCCCAGTGTGTTATTTAAAGTCTTGCTGGTGTAAAATTGGGTGTTCTTGCTATCCATGTAAACATCCACACTGTTTTCACCTGGATTATAAACCCACAATGGCTTTGACCCCATGGAATCAGGATTTCCCCTGGTCCACAGGCCCAATCCCTTTCTAGTGCTAATGGTTGGGACCCAAATGGGAACAAGGAGGTATCAAAACCCTGGAAGGGCTGGAGAGGAGATGCAGAACTGCACTGGAACCTGCACCCACCATGCACAGGGACAGTRTTTCAGCCTTTGCTGTAGTCCTGTATGGAGAGTGAGGAAAAGCTTTTTTTAAAAGATGKATTCTTTTCCATTTTAAAGACAAATCTGTTCTCAGTCAGAGAAGGTTTCTCCTTCCGTGGTCATCCACTGAGCACAGCCAGCCCAGAGGAGGTCAGGTCTCCTCCTCATGCCTTTCCCCCTTTAGCCTTTTCTCTGAGGTGCAACATCTGCAAGGTCCAGAGTGCCCAGCAAGGTGGAATCAGTTCCTCCCTCCTCCCYACCTGAACTGGAGCTACTGGGAGCTCAGCATCCATGAGCAGGGCAGCCCCTTTGCCCCATGTCCCTGAGGAGAAAACTCAGCACCAGGAAGTGCCCCAAGATCTCAAAGATAAAGTGATGCCATTTTTGGTTTTTAACTTTTTTTCTTTTGTGTATTCTCTATAATCTTTACACATATATTTTTTTTATGTGGCAGGACCTTGGTGGTCACCAAGACAAATCTGAGCCTCCCAAAACCCCTCACTGCCTTGTGCATCCAGCAGAGGAAAGGTCCAAACCCACCCACAAACACACCACGGCTGACACTCGGCCCTCTAAGGCTCTTCACACAACACTCAGCCCACACTCAGCAAGAAAACAACACAATTGGGGTGAAACACAAAGTCCAGTCTGCCCAGAAATGTTTCTTCCTGCTCCTTCACCTCCTCCTGTTGTTYCAGGAGACATCTCCATATCTGTCTGGTTTTTTAGCTGCCTTTTCTCAGCACAAGCCAAGAGCAGGAGAGGCTGGCAGCCCCYGATCCGCTGCTGCTGAGGAGATTTGGGTAGACAAGAAATTGTTTGGCACCGGGGTTGACATGAACAGCTCAGGCTATTTAAAAAGGGTGATTTCATCAGCAGAGGTATTTCTGCCCAGCTCCCTGCACAGYGCATTTGGCATTTTGCTGGAATCAGCCCAAGGTGTTTTATCRGGAGCAGCGAGGAAGGGAAGGAAAGGGCAAAGCAGATGTGGGTGCAGATGAAGGGAAAAAAAAGAGAGAGGCTTCCAAGGCTCTTCCAATAAAGAAAAGCAAGGAAGAGAAAACAGAGTTAAAAATAATGTCATGGCATGTTCTGGGCAGAGATACCAGCATCCCAGGAAAAATATCCGCCTTTATTTTTTTGCCAAGAGGGAAATAAAAGGGAGGATGAGGGAGGATGCTGAGGCTGTTCTTTGATTTGAAAACAAGGCCAAAGAGGAGAGACAGTCACTGGCATTTTTCAACAGAATCTGCATTTTACAGCTAAAGCTAAAGCAAACTGGGCTTGAAACATGCCAAGGGCAGGAATTTGCTCGGAGGAAGAAGGGTCAGATCCGATCCTGTGCCACCAAATGTGGCTCTCACTGTCCTGTAGGGAAATCTGTGCAAACCCTTGGATGGGGTGGRTGGAATTAGGGTGAACTCTGCTTTTTTGCTTTCAGTGGTTGCTGGTTCAGTCCCTTCTGCTGTCAAACAGCCATCACCATCTAAGCATGAAGGGCCAAAGCCATCCAAGAATTAAGTAGTGACTCTCCATCATTCGAGAGGGAGTTAGGTACATGCATTCCTTCAAGGAGCTGACCATAAAGGCTTGTCTGCAAAGACTTTTGCGCCATTTTAACTTTATCTCYTCAAGACAGCTCTGGGTTTTGTCTCAGCTGGCTGAAATTTTTCATGACCATCATTAATTCACTCAGAAATGCGGGTTTTGGCAGATCAAGCCTCTTTGCGAGTCCAGGCCAAATTTGGCAAGTTCAGCCATAAAAATACCCCAAAAAACAAAACAAAACAAAACACCTACAAAAACCAACCAACCAAACAAACCCTAAAAAAACCAAAAACCGAGAAAACTTAGACACATTTTGCCCCGAGTTTCAAAATGACTGAACAATGCCAATTACCTCAGCCTTTCTCCTAACGATTTTCATGGCTTCCCCTTTCTTTCCCACTGCAGTCATAGGAGGAATCACTGCAAAAACTCGAGCTCTGCATCCCACTGCCATGTAGACAGCGGGGAACACCAGAGCAATTCCTCTCTCCATTTGGCACCTTCTCCACAAGCAGCTCTTTGGAAAGAGGGGTCCCAGTTTCTGGTGCCCTTCCCAGGCTGAACTTGCTCATGATGGCTTTGTAAACGAGGAGGAAGTGCAGGCATGGGCTGAACAGCACAGCTTGGAGAAGCTGAAAGTCCCTGAAAACRTGGGAGAAATGAGCAGAGCAGGCACTCAAGGTCATTTCAGGTTTGGCCCAGAATAAGAAATAAAGGGTGTGGATGCACCACAGCTAAAGAAAACCTTTGAACATCTCTTCAGGAGGAGTTGTAACTAATGTTTTTCCCCCTGGTGAATTGGATCACTCAGCTCATTTATTTCACTGATACAACACTGTAAAATCCCAAGGTGGGAAATGCCACGCCACTGAGGTCTGCAGAAACTACTGGTTGTCTTTCAAGAAAACCTGCACACCCTGAGGTCCTAAATAGCTCCAGAGATTAGCAAAAAAACATTAAATATGGTCCCATGGGGATTCCTCATTCATTTCAGCCAACAATAGCTGTACTGGACACCCCCACATCAGCTCTCTGGTCCATAAATGTTGKTTCTGGTCCGTTTTCAAGCATCCTTGTTCATGCCAGTCCATGGATCTACAGGAATTTTCAGAGTGCTCCTCCAAAGGATGATCAGAAGACAGGCTGGGTCATGTGAATGGGCTTTGTTGGGCAGCACAAATATCACTGCACATCTCCCCAAATMAATGGCACCACTCAGCATCAGAGCCAAAGGATTCAAAGAAATTGTCAAAGGCGTTTTTAAGCGTCTGAATGAATCATAGTCCCCAGGCTCCACAGTCAGGGAAGCTTGGAGAGCAGAAAAGGTGGGTGGAGGTGTCTGCTTTAACATGAGCTGAATCCTTCCAGGGTGTGCTGAGTGTCACASCTGCAGTGACCATCACAGAACACATTCGAGAGCCGCCCTGAGCAAAAAGGAGCTGAAAAAACTGCTGTGCTGAGAGATTTCCCATGCAAAAGCAATAAATTATTAACTCTTATCCTCTGCCTGGAGTCTGATCTGGAGGAGGTGTTGAGATGTGTAGGAGCCTTGAGATTTGAGAGGATCCTTGCAGCACTGGGTTTCRCTTGGAGGAAAATCCTGGAGGCATTTTCTGTGCTCACTGCGTGGTTGTGGCAGAGAACAACTGTGTGACAACACAGGGACAAAAATCCCAGCTGAAATCTTCCCCCYCTCCCTGCTCCTTCCACCCAGCAAACTCCGTTTCTGGTTGCCACAGGTTCCTTGGGAGAATTCCTTGGTTTGGGGTGGATTTCTGTGTTCCAGGAGGGTTAAAGGGACGCTCAGCTCCTGGTTTGCTCTGGAGGAGCCACGGCCATTGCAATCAACCCTCGGTCACAAGACACAGGAAGAGCAGTGAACGCTGGGGTAAAGGAGGAAAATTTGGACGCCAAAAATGCGGAGGGGCTGCCAGGAAACCCTGGGAGGATATCTGAGAGGCAGCAGGGGAAATGAGATGGAAGCAAGGTCTAATTTAGGGATAAACTCTCCAATTTGCTTTTATTATAATCATCCCCCACCCTGCCTTCACTCTGGCCATTTTTACATCCAGAAACTTTTTTTTAGGCTCCCAGATATTCAGGATTGCTTTTATTTATATATTTAGCCCAGCCATGCAGAGGTAAATGATCCTGTGGGATTTGCTGCCTGTCCAGACACCAGAGCTGGATGAAATCTGCACATCAGACATATACACAGCTCCATTGCTTCCAAATCCATATCTGGGGGCTTCCTCCAGCCTGAGGGAAGCTGACTTTCTCCTGACATTTCAGATCTTCTCTGTGGAACAAATTACCAAAGGCAGGGGAGCTGGAAAAATTCACAGTTGAGAGCCAAATATATTTTTCAAGATGTTCCTGCAAATTAGGGTTTACTAATCACAGTCAAGTGGCACAAGTGGTGACGACATTTTAGTAGGGCCTGTTGTGACAAGGAATGATGATTTTAAACTAAAAGAGGATAAATTTTGACTAGATATAAGGAAGAATTGTTTTACAGTGAGGGTGGTGAGGCCCTGGCACAGGGTGCCCAGAGAAGCTGTGGCTGCCCCTGGATCCCTGGAAGTGTCCAAGGCCAGGCTGGATGGGACTTGGAGCACCCTGGGATAGTGGAAGGTGTGTCTCTGTTTACTGCAGGGATAGTGGACTATCTGACCATTAAATGCCCCTTCCAACCCAAAGTATTCCATGATTCTTTGTGCAAATCCCAGAGGATCACAAGAGAGGGAGTCTGTGCCCATAAATCAGCCTCCAGCTCCATCCCCACCGTGTCACTGCCTCAAGGCAACAGCAAAGGCAGCACAGGCACCTGTGCAGGGGAGCGGCCTGAGGATGAAAGGCACAGCCCTCCCTCCCCTCCGTTACCTTCACGCTCTGCAGGTCACTTGTTTTTTGTTACAGACTCAGGCCACCTTCAGCAGGAGGGCTGAAGGGAAGGTCACGGCTCCTTTCTGGGAACCAGATGAGTTCAGTTTCGTTTTCCTAAGCCCAACAGGGGCTGTGAACTGAAATCTTTTCTCCTGAGCAGCTCAGCCATGAGGATCCCCTGCAACTTCCCAGAGAGGGAATCCACACCGGGACATGGTAGGGATGGGGATCCAAACCTCTCTCATTAGGAAATCCCTCCATTGCCTTTCTAGAGGGAACCATTTGCAACCAAACCATGAAGGATTTACCTTTTTCAGCCATTCCTTCTGGAGACAGTCGTTTCTACTGCAAAAGAAACCAAAAGAAGACACACCACAAAAAAAAAAATATTAAGCAGAAAAAGCATTAGGAAGAAAACTAAATTCTCATCCCTGTATCCCTCTTTTTCCTTCCAAAAACATTTCAAGTGAATAATTTCTGTGCCATGGGAAGAGTGGATGGAAGCAGCGGAGTCTGGCCAGCTCAGTGCACGCAGCATTCCAGCTGGGAAGAACCACTGGGCACTGGGTCAGGGATCCCTGATCACTCACCAGCAGGCCCCGAAAAGAGATGCGAGTCACTGCAAAGAGTCTCACTGATTTGGGGGCAGGGGATGGGGCCAAATCAGTGTTTTCTCATAAATCTGGACAACGTGTATATCACCCTAATTGATGTCAAACTTTCAGCCTGACATGCTTTATAAACCCCGGGCAGCTTTGATCTCCTTGTCTTTGCCTATAAATGCAAGGATTACAAAAACATTCCGAAAAAAAACGTCACCAAAAAACGTCTTTCACCGAGGTACTTTGCTCCGGCAGATAAGGCTAATAAGCAAAGAAACCCCAGGTATTAGGAAATGAGGCTTTTCAGGAACATACTCCGGGGTGGAGAGAGAGGGGAGGCAGGGGGAGAAGCAGCTGAAGGATATTGATGCTTACGCTGCCCCTGTCATTATTTCAGGATATTGTTTATATCCCTGGGATGTGGATAGAGGTAGCTGTCACTTCTGGCACCGCTCTCCCGCCGGGAGATTACGGCGAACTGTGGCTGACACTGCCCAACGTTGCTCTGACTGACAGCCCCCCGTGGCATGGTTACTGTCAGAGCCCTCCCAGGGCCGGGGGTGCCCGGCTCYGAGAGCCAAGGAAAAGGCGAAGGGGGGTGGTTTTCCATGAAGGAATGGGCTCTGCTCAGCCTCCAGCACATCCCYGGGCAGGAGGAGACAGCTCCTCTCCAGACAAAGCTCAGCGGTGCGAGGGGAGTTGAGGGAAGGTGTTTTACCATCAGTTTCCTCTGTACCAGGCTCAAATCCCAAGGGCTGGGGTCCCTCTCAGGTGTTTCGGTGCTCTGCTCCCAGGGGATGCTCAGGGATGGAGAGGGAAGGGGCCCTGCAATGCCTTCACCGAGCTGGGAAAGGGGAGCCTCCACAGGGGGAAAAGGGATGGGAATGGAGAGGGGAGGTGGGAAACAGCAAGGGAGGCTGTGAGCCCTGGCATGCCAAGTCAGGACTCAGTTGTGGATTAAAACTAACCAGTTTTCCCAGGTCAGTGTCTTTGAGTGATCTGGATGTCTAAACTCCCTTCATATTCCCTTTACACCCTTAGATATGATTCCGTTGGCCAAACGGAGGCACTGGGAAAGTTCTGAAAGCACCAGAGATGTCAGCAAAAGGCCCAGTGGCAGCAGGACCACAGGCTAAAACCACCTTGGACATCCCTGTGGCAACCAAATCCCACSCCAGCATTGATGGAGCCACCACAGCTCCTCGCTCCCCTCATCAGCAGAGCCCAAGGCTTGGCCAGGTGGATGTGGACACCAAAATGTGGGTGTCTTAAAGAAGGCAGATGTCTTCCCTAGTCTCCTTTCATAAGGGGAACTCCTCTTCCCCACCTCTGGGAAGCTGGGAAGTGTCTGAGCCGTTGGGAAGCTCTGTGGAGTTATGGCATTATCTTTGAAGTCAGCTCTGGAGTTATGTCCTTGGTGCTGCGAAGGTCTCAGCTGGAGCACTGGGCCCCCCTCCAGGCTTCAAGGGAAAGAGGGGTCAGACTGGGGACAGCCCCAAAAAAATGCCAAGAGAATGACTAAAGGAGCAGGGAAGTCAGATTAAGGAGGGAGCAGTGAAATTGGTTRGTCTGCAGAGACATTGGGGAGTGACATTCCTTCATGAGAGGTAAARGAAGGGAGGGAAGGGACTTGTAATGGCAAGGACAGGGAAGTGTGGGAAGGAGAAGCTGCCTGGGAAGCTCAGCATTGTTCAGAACAGCCCTGGCAAGGGTAAACAGGGTGGTACTGACTGGTTTGGGGCAGGAGGAGGGGGGAGATGCCCTCRAGGAGCCCCTTCACTCCTGGGGTTCTTTGATCCTTGGCTGGGGCTGTGGCAGCTGCCATGGAATGGGACTTGCCCCATGCATCTTTTGGAACAAGGGATTTTTGGGAAAGTCCCCAGGGACTTTTGGAACAAGACCCATTTCTGAAGGCACCCACAGAAGTGTTTGACTGCAGGGCCACCCCCTCTATGCCTGCATCTGTCAAAGGAGCTGATTAAAACCTCGGAGAAAAGCAAAACCCAGGAGCTGGGATTGGTCTGTGATGGCATTGCTTGGGTCACATGGGGTGAACTCCAGGAGATTCCATCAATGGAAAAGGGAGCAGGGATTCCCAGCCCTGGCAAGCACAGTCCTGACTGTACCATTCCAGTCTTAGACATATTCCTCCTGGAAGTTTTTCCCTTTCACTACTTTGTTGGCTTTTATTTGTACAAACAACCCCCCTACAAGGTAGATTTCCTTTCCATAAGGCTGAGAAATGCAACCAARCTGCCCACATGATGGATTTTGATGGCAATATGGGGTTCTGTAAAAAAAAAGAGAAGRAATCAAGCATTTCTGAAATTAAATGACATTGTTAATTAACATGATTTAAGATGGCAGAATATGTAGAGTGCACATCAACTCTCCTGCTTTGGGGTTAGCAAGCTCCACTTTTTACAAGTCCAGATAGGTCTCCTTTGAGAAATAGGAATTTGGCTCCTAAATCAATTAGGCCTGGCAGCCTCTACAAAGGGAAATTTATAGCAGAGCACAGAATTAACCCCTGGACCTCGCAAACTGTCTGTCAGAGCTGCTGGGCTCTGCCTCTCGCCTCTTCCCCTGCCGAAGCCGCGCGGCCCAAAGAGAGAAATTACTTTGCAGTAATGCTGTCAGAGACCAAAGCAAATCTGATGCTCCCAGACATGTGGAGGGCACAGGCCTTGACCTGGGACTGCAACCATCTGCAAAAGAAAAAGGATGCACCCTTCTGAGCACGGGAGGAAGCCGAAGCGCGCGGCATCACCGGTTTTCTGCGGAATGCCTCGGGGCTGGACCTTGGCTGGGTGTGTGAGGAGCCCTGGAAAAGCCCAGGATCCACCAGCACTGTCCTGAACTCAGCTCCACACACATCAAATCCCAGAATGGTTTGGGTTGGAAGGGACTTTGAAGCTCATCTTGCTCCAACGCCCTGCCATGAGCAGGGACACCTTCCACTATCCCAGGTTTCTCCATGGACCAGCCTGGCCCACATCATCCATCTTCACGAAAGGTGCAGTTGGGACCCTTCAAGGAAGTTCGTTTTACCACTTTGTCTGTCAGGCATCAYGACCACAAAGACTGATGAAGGTGGAGTTCATGCCTAAACAATCTTGTAAATATGCCTTTGAGTTTGTTTTGAAGGATTTGGGGATGTCTCTTTTACAACAAACAGGTCACTCAACAGAAATCGTGGATGGCCAGTCAATGTGACCCCAAGCCTGACTTTGGTGCCACTTCTTAACCTGCTCTAGTGGAAAGTGTCCCTTTTTATGACAGGGGGRTTGGARTGGATGRTTTTTGARGTCCCTTCYAACCCAGATCGTTCTATGATTCCTTGATTTTTCACAACTCCYTGTGTATACAAGACATGATCAGCTAAGGCCAGGCATCCAGAGCCCGAGTCATCCATGGTGACTTTATCAGATTGATCCATTGCCCATTGACATCAAGTGCCATTTTCGATGCCCTCATCCTCCAGCTGCTCTCCAAGGCCTGCACAAGCCTCCCAACAGATCTTGTTGTCACATCTTTGTGACACTGGATAAACGTAGACATCCTGAGAAAAATCACCTTGGAGTTGGAACCAGATGGTTTTTAAGGTCCCTTCCATCCTAACCCATTCTGTGATTCCATGATTCCAACCCAAACCATTCTGTTCTCCCTTTCCAGCCACTCCAGGCCTCAATCATGTGACCTCTTTCAGATCCTGCCTTAGTCTGACTCAATTGTCCCTCAGAAAACGCGTGTCTCTCTTCACTGACTGCAAAGCGAGCTCAGCTCTGGATGTTTACAGTGCATACAGCAAAACTTGACCAGCAGACTCTCACCCTCAGGCCTTTGCTGATCTGAGTGTCCCTGTGTCCCTTCCAAAGCTGAGTTTCCACCAGAAAAAGGGGAAAAATGAAAGCCCAAGAGGCCCTCCCACTCTGACTCTGCTTACATCGTCCTTCCACTAAATGGAGAGGATCCTAATAGGATCTTTAGAAGAGGTTAACTCTTCAGAAGCCTCCGGCCCTGCCCTACATCCTGGACGCCTGCCAGAGCAAAGCCAAGGATAACAAACCAGCTTTCGTTCAAGTATTCTGAGCCAATTAAAAAAGACAAATTAGTTTGGCCCTTATCTCTCCCTCCTCCTCCCCCTTCCCACCCGAGAGACAAGAGGGGATTCGCGGAGGAATGTTTCTCCTCTGTGATGGCTCTGCCTCGCTGAACTCTTCAAGGTCTGTGATGGATGAAAGCTCTCCCTTCCATTACGCTTCCGACAGCCCGCTGGGTCCTAATGGGGCTGGGGGCAGGGGCAGTGCTGGGGGGGACCAGAGTGGCAAACTGGGGGGGAAAGCTTCGCATGGAAAATCAAGGAGATGGAGCTAATGGACATCTCCTCCCCATCCAAGCTCAGCCTGAGGATCTCTGCAACCTTGCAAGCCCCAGTGCAAGATAAACAAGAACTGCCCCGTGCAATCTGCTCTTTTCTTCTGTAGTTCTTTATTCCTTGCATTTTTTTTTTACATGCAACTGCTGCACTTCCCATGTGCTGCAAGCAGAAACTCTGGCATGACCTGAGTATGGCAGGGATTGGGAAAAAAAAACAAAACTATTGGCAAAGAAGGCTTTTGAGAAGAGCTATCTGGTTCAGCTCTGKGCTTTTTAAAGATATCCTGTGCTGGTTTGACCTCTGCCATGGTCTAAGCTCATCTGCATGAAAAGCAGGGCAGGAACATCTGAGCAGCCGCACGGAGTCAGAGCAGAGCCCTATCTGCTCGTGGGCTCTTTCCCAGCCCTGGCCACTTGCAGATGTTTATGTAAAGGGTCTAAGAAGCAGCACAAGAGGAGTGATGCATCACCAGGCTCAGCTGTGCTTGGCCACATGCTCCTTGCACCCAGAAGGGGGTTCATACCCAAAAGACTGGGTGTTCCACCTGGGTTTTGTCCCTGCACTCTGCCCTGTGCAGATTTAGAGTGGCAGTAGCTGGATGGAGCCAAAACTGTGCCAAGCACCATGTCAGTGACAGAGACAATCAAGTTTCAGTGTCTGTGCTTGGCACTGTTTTATTTATTAGTGGAGCTGCATCCTGTGACAGAAAGGATCATCTCATCCCCGAGATTAGAAACCCACTTGTTATTTGTGATAACACGGAGCTCTCTTCATCCCGCTCTTGCACAGCCTCTGTCTCACAGCTGGGGAGAAGCATGATGAGACACTCAAGGAGGAGAGTTTAAATCCCACCTCACTTCCCAGACCAACACTCTGGTGGATAATTAAATCTGTCTCAGCTGGGAAGCAGCACACACTCTGGACAATCCTCCATCACCCACTTCATGGACTTTGGGAGAAGGGAAGCCAAAACATCCAAGCAATTCAGGAGAGCAAGACTCTTCAATTTCCATCCAGTCTCAGTCTCCCAGAGTCTTCAGGGATTTTGCAACATCCTGCTTTTGCAATCTAAGAGAAACACTCCAGGATGACTTCAAAGAAACGCTGTGTCCTTATAGAAGGGGCGGGAAGGGCTTTATGAAAAGGCCAACCCCCCTTGTGAAATATCTGTGGCCAATCCCCCTTGTGAAATATCTGTTAAGAAGGGATTGTGCTCACTTGACTTTGTTGTCCAATGGTTGGGAACGTGGAGAAACAGCAGCAGGCTGGGATGCATGGGGACAGCCAGAGGATGGGCTCCCAGAGACAGAAACAGAAAGGAAATCATAGGCCCATCAGGAGAGAAGATGATGCTCATTTGTGCTTTGTTATTTCCATGTGATTCAGGCTCTAAGGTTGGTTCAAAAGCCTGGGAAAGCAGCAYGGAGTGATGTCCTCCCTTCTCCCTGTTTAATCCTCCTGACCAGACATTGCTGTCAACTACCAGGATCCCAAAAAGGCCCGGATTTCCTACAGCACAAGCACCTCCCAGACACCAGAAGTGCAGGATTTCTCTTCTCACTCCTACCCCTTGYCTCTTCCCCATCAGCACTGCTGCTCTGGCAGGAGATGATTGCAGGGAGGGTGGCTCCTGATCTGCATCCTAACATCTGCCTTGGTGTGGGCGAAACCTCCTCTGAGGAAAAGGGCTCCTGGGTTCTCTAGGAAGGAATGGAGCTCCTGGAAACAGATGTGCACAGCTGGGCAGCTCACACTCCAGAGAATCACAGAACCATTCAGGCTGGAAAAACCCTCTGTAATCGAGTCCAACCATGAACCCAGCACTGCCAAGCACTAGGCCATGTCTCTAAGCCATAATGTGAATTTTTCAAGGGCCTGGTCTCTGAATAGCGCCAGCAGCAGCAGGGACTTTGCAGAGACACAGGCCAGCACCAGCAGGGCCCTCCCAGGGCAGAGCTGTGGCTGTACCCCCGTGGGCAAAGTGCCAGGAGGGTTTTCTAGGAACCACTTAAAGGACCTGCAGGGCTTGAGGCCAAACCCTGCAGCACTTCCCGGGGACAGAGGGTATGAAAGAGCCACAAGAGCAGCCCCTCAGAGGGGCTCTGGCCAGGCTATAAAAGGAGCTGGTCTCTCCTGAACTCCACAGGGAGGGAACAGGCTGTAATTGCCCCGGTGCTGTCTCGATCGACAGTGGCACAAACCAGAACCTTCCAGTCCCGCCGTGAACAACAAGCSGGGAAAACGCCGGGTGCCCTTGAGAGAGGCAGCAAAATTAAAGTTTAGTCTGAAGCTTCACTCCTCTGCAAGCTCAGCCCTGGCCTTGGGAAGGGAGTGTGCATGTGGGCTGCTGGGAGAGAGAAACAGTGGGAGAAAAAGCAGGAAAGGGAGAGGTGGAGGGAGGGGGGGGAGACACGAAAAGGAGAAAAGAAAGATTTAGGATAAACATATCCCGGCTGATAAGCAATCAGGGTCAAGACGGGAGGGGCTGGAAAACCTGCTCAGAATGAATGGAAAGGGGTATTTTTTTTTCTTCCCCTGCCATGCAATGAAAGGTGTTAGGGCCCCTCCCTGCCAGGTCGAGGACTGTGCACACAGGACACGAAATCCTTGATGCCCCTGAGGGCTCCCAASACCTCCACCTCGTATGGATGAGGCTGGTCTGACCCCTAAAAGGTTTGGATCAGCACCGGTTCTGTGGGAGCGTGGCGAATTTGGCAAGAAGAGAAGGCAGTGTTCCCACATTGGTGTAAAAAACTCCTGGAAGTGGAATGTTTGTAAGGGTACAGGGTAATCTCCATGRACAACATTTTGTGGGGAAAAGGTGGATTTAGGAAAGAGATCCTGCATGCAATAGGATGGGATTGATGGTGACCAACCAGAGGGCAGCAGAGCAGGAGCAGAAGGGGATCTGTGTTGCAGATCAGAGGCTGAGCATCAATCAGCTGGAGCAGAGGGCTTTTATTCCACGCTGAGATGCATAAACTGGCCCAAAACCTGGGACTGAGGAGGTCCAGCACAGGGTCCAGCTTGGGCACCACAGGGAGTGACAAGAGGAAGTGGGAGAAAATGCAGGAAACAGCAACAAGGATGAGAAGAGTGAAAAACACAGACAAGGAGGAGCAGCTGAAGGGCATGGAGTGTTCAGTCCCAGATAAGGCACGGGGTAAATGTGATATGTCCCTCATTTCCCTGTCTAGGGAGASAGGAGAGAGGAAGAACAGCGTCTCCATCACCGGTGGTTTACAAGCACGGGCTGCACAAGGAGGAGAGGTTTTGGAGGTTTGAGCCCATTTGTTTGGACTGAGTTTTTCAAGGTCCCCTACCTGTCACAATATCCTTCGGTCCTGTTTGCTTTTTRTTCCTCCACTGCTGAAGATTTGCTCAAAATCCACTGAAGTTTTCCTCTTGATGCTTATGCCTCGCAGCCTGTGGTCAAAATGGGGTTTTTTGACCCTTTTTAGCTGCTGATGGCTCTCCCCAACAGAGATTCCTGCTCAGAATGGCAGGCAGAGCTCAGGAAAAGCCTTTTTCAAGAAACATATTTGTTGAAAGTCTCTCCTGTAAATCCTGCCCAGTGACAAAACCGAGCATTGATAAGGAAGCAGCTGTGAGTGAAATATGCCTTCAAAAAGAAAAACAAACAACCAAAAGAAGGAAGATCAGGAGAAGTATTACAGAAAGGACAATTCCATTTTCAAGAGATGAAATACTAAATCCAACAGCCTCCCTGTTTGCTCATGACCTGCACAACCAGAAGGATAAAAAGTGTAAAAACACCAGCAGAAAAGCACAAAAATTTAAAAAAAAATAATTAAAAAAAACCACACCAAAAACAAGCAAACAAACAACCAAACCAAACCAAAAACCAAAACATAGAGTGAGAGAATTTTTGGATTGGAAAGGACCTTAAAGTCACCTAGTTCCAACCCCCAGGCCGTGAGCAGGAACCATTTCCACTATCCCAGGTTGCTCCAAGCCCTGTCCAGCCTGGCCTTGGACACTTCCAGGGATCCAGGGGCAGCCACAGCTTCTCTGGACATCCTGGGCCAGGGTCTCCCCACCCTCATAGGAAAGGATTCCCAAATCCCATCTGTCCCTGCCCTCTGGCAGTGGGAAGCCATTTTCCTTCATCCTGCCTTCCAGGCCCTTGTCCCAAGTCCCTCTCCAGCTCTCCTGGAGCCCCTTTAGGCTCTGGAAGGGGCTCCAAGGTCTCTCCCTGGATCCTTCTCTTCTCCAGGCTGGACACCCTCAGCTCTCCCAGCCTGTCTTCACAAGCAGAAACGTTTCCTGGACTACTCCAAGATTTCCYAGTGGAAATTCTGATTGGACTGGATTGAAAATCTCTTCCAACCCTGATGATTCAGTGATTCTCACTCTGGTTTCCTGATCCCCTTGATTTCCTGAGCCATTGCCTTACCCCAGCCAGAAGCTCTGAGACAGGAATAAGGGCTGTGTCCTCAAACCAGGGAGAAGTCTCAGAACTCCCATAAACCAGCAAGCAGGGAGGTGCCAGATCTCCCTCTGCAGCCCTTCCAGAACTGCTGAAGCAAATCCAGCTGGAACCTCCATCCATCAGAGCTCATCCCATCTCATTTCAGCACTGTGAGTGTGAAATCCAGGKGCAGCTCCTGCCTGYAACTCWGCAGCTTGCACCTGACTCARGCGTTGCTTCCAGGAACACATCTGCTCCCAGTTTAAAGATATCCAAGGATGAAGAACCTGGGTTAACCAAGTGATTAATTTCCCATTGCAGCAACCACAGCTGGGTGGTTTGGCTCTGCTTTGCAGCCAAGAAAAGCCATTTTTGGTTAGATTAAAAACACTTTTCATCAGGCATTTTCCTCCCCAAGAAGTTCTTCTCCAGTCACTTCTCCATCTCCTTTTCCAATAAGCCAACCATGGCAAGCTTTCTGAGCCTGCCATGCCAAGGTTTCCTCTTCACTCTTCAGATAATGTCCTGTAGCCTTTTTTCCACGCCCTTTCTCATTTTCCAGGATCTTCTCCAAAGCAGCAAGGTGGTTTTCTCAGTGTCTAACCACAAACTAACTATCCCAGCATCCAGTGGGAGATGATCCTTCTGGTTTCAACCACGTGGCGTGGTTGGAAATGACAGGAGAAGAGTCAGGGTGTTTTATAAAAGGAAATAAATTTGGATCTTTTCATCTTTCCTTTCTRCATTCTGAGATTTGGCCTCTTCTCYCAGGGAACAAGAGATAGAACAAGGGGAACAGGCCTCAAGCTAYGCCAGGAGATGTTCAGGTTGGTTATCAGGAAGAATTCTTCGCTGAAAGAGAGGTTAAGCATTGGAACAGCTTTCTCAGGGAAGTGGTGGAGTCACCATCCCTGGAAATGCTCAAAAAACAAGCAGACATGGCACGATTGAATCATGTCATGACTCAGGGGGCATAGTGGTGATGGGTGAGAGGCTGAACTTGGTGATGTTGGAGGTGATTTCCAACCTTCATTATTTTATGGTTTGTTCCTTTCCATTTACAGTGAAAATTGATCATAAAAAATCACAGCAGAATCCGTGTTTGGGGGTACTCATCGTTTTGGGGTGTGTCTTGTTTTCCACCTTCATTTTCTGAAGAGAGTGGGAAAGTTTCAGAACTGGGATCACTCCCTGCAGATTGTTGTCTTTCCCCAGCCATGGATATGTGGCCAGGAACATCCAGTGGCACTGACCCACGTCACCCACAGCAATGACATCAAAGTCTTGGCCACTGTCCTTTGCCTTGGCCAACCTGCTGATGAGCTCCCCAAACAGCAGCTGGGCTTCCAAAGGCCTGACTCCTGCCTGGAATACACAACCAAGCCCACAGCAGGGCTGAGCCTGGACTGCAGGGATCTCTGAAAATCAGGCTCCCAAGAAAATCTGGCTGATTAACAAAAGAGCCAAAGTGCAGCCCTTTTGGGTGGTGGGGAGAGGGGAAGGAGAGGGAGGGGTTGCTCAGATGGGGACTGGTGTGGGTGGTTTAGGGGAGCTTTCTTTACAGGTCCTCAATGCCCCCACCCTGCCCAGGCTCAGGGAGGACCAGGATGACCTGGATTAGAAGCAGGATCCCACTGAGTGTTGGATGTGGGACCCAGTGTTGGTTTGGAACAGAAAATACGGAACCAGAGGTTGAGGAATGCTGGGCTTCACGGGCAGAGCTTTGCCCCATCCTGCTCTAGGGCTGAAACAGAACCCATGGAGTGCACAGAGGTGAGTGYCCCACCTCTCCTCCAGGAATGCCACGGAGGAACACAAACTGAGGGCAAGGACAGAGCAGCGCTTCCCCAGCRCCCTCCTCCAGCCTTCAGCGCGCTTCTGCCGCGTGACATCCTGAGCTGGATAAGCTGATCTCACGTTTAACAGAACATTYTCCCTCCACCCAGCGGTCCAGTTGCTTTCCTGAACCCTCGTGAACCTCCAGCATGGCCTGGAGTTGATCCCATGCCCCGGTGTCAGGAGGCCGAGCTCCTTGCAGAGGTTTGAGGACGCCGTGGGGGCCGGGGGAGCCCTATCAGCCTTCCCCACCGCTGAACTCCCGCTGACTCCGAGAGGAGCCGGCCAGACTCCCCGGGATGCTGAGCACATCCCAAACAAACAGGAGGGGAAAGGCAGAAATTGGCTCCGTGTGAAAAATGAGAGGGGGAAACAAGGGGCGAAGCGAGAAGGGAAACGTCCGATTCATTACGGGCTTGTTTTGCTTTTGTCTTCTCCGAGGAGGAAGAGGATGGAGCGCCGTCGAAGGCAGAGACAGGAGGATGTTTCCTGGCCCGGCCTGGGAGAGGATCAGATAGTGGGCAGATAACAATAGAAATGATGACTGAGACGAAACCGTGGCTGTGCAGAGAGAGCAGCCGGCCCACCTCGGGCAGGGGAGGCTGAAGAGGAAGAGGCAAGAGCAAAACAGCTGCAGTGCASGAGATGGCTGGTGCAGGTAGGACCTCTGCGAGCTCAGACCCTGCAGGGCTTGTTTGTGCCATGGCATGAGCCTTTCCACACGTTTATTTGAGGTCTGAGGATGCAGCTGTCCCACAAATGCGGCTGGGGATGGGCAGTAACCTTTCAYCACGACTTTGTCCACCACAGTTTGTGTTTCTACTCTTGCTGTCCCTTCAACAGCACTTCAGAACTGCCACCCAAGCACTCAATTTGAGTGCTGAGTCCCCATCACATGGGATTCTCACCCATCTGATGGGTGCAGAGGAGAAGGAACAGTAAATGAAGCAACAAGAAATGAAATTATCTCTGAAGGTCTTCTCAGAAAGGCCTGTTTCAGTTTATCTGCTGCAAGTAAAACCTGTTGTGGTGTTCACTCATCTCCAGGGCTCAGCATGCAAACAGCCACCCAGGGTATGCAAACACCGATGCAAAAGTGCTGGTAGGCAAATGCCCAAGCCCCAGGCTGAAGCCTGTTTGGGATGGATGAAAAGTCCAATTGTTYCCCCAGCACCGCCAGCGCCACCACTGACCCATGTCCCCAAGTGCCACATCCACAGGGYTWYTAAAYCCCTCCAGGAATGTGACTCCA
>CADDXX010000109.1:528591-555209 GCA_902810485.1 Alauda arvensis
GCACATGTRGGCACCACCCACCCTTTCCTCTGGAGAGAGTAAGTGCATGGATGATGGCAGAGAGGATGAAGCTCACATGTGTACACAGATTTTCCTGGGGCTGTTATTTGCAGTTCACTGTAAACTCCTCTGGCCTCAAGGATAAATTTTGAAGGGATGCAGTGGCTCCTGAGTAGCTTTTTGGAGCTCCATGGGCTCCAGAAAAGCCTGAAGTCTGACTGTTGCTATTCAACAGGAATTTAGGGGTCTGCAGCAAGACATGTGATTGCTTGTTCTTCCTCATCAAGCAAACCTGCTGAGCTGACCAGAGCTACCACATCATTGGGATGAGGGATTTGCAGCAGACACTGTCTAGAGCCACAAAATACAGCCCCTCATCCACAGTGAGCCACCCAGAGTTGAACCCAGACTCCAAAATCAATGTTATCCTCTGCTTGATCACCCTGTGAACTGGGCACCAGTGAAACAGCAAAGTAGGAGTCARAGTGGGTTGTTATTAAAGACAGAGTGGCAAAGAGAAAGCTCCAGGGAGGCCTTTAAGGGGTTTATAAAAAGGAGAAAAAGGGGTTTTTTTCTATGGGCAGATAGTAATTGGTCAAGGGRGGATGTGTTTTATCTGGGAGAGGACAGGTTTAGATGAGAAGCTAGGAATAAATTCCTTATTCAGACAGAATTTGGGGAAGCCCTGGAGAAGTTTTTCCGGAGAGATTGTGGCTGTCCCATCCCTGGAAGTGTTCAAGGACAGGTTGGGTGGGCTTGGAGCAACCTGGGATAGTGGAAGGTGTCCCTGCCCACGGCAGGGAGTTGGAAAAACATGATATTTAAGGTCCCTTCCAACTCCAATGATTCTATGGCTTTATGACTCTAATTCATGTATGGCCTCTGCAAGTGTCTCTGTGCAATTTATGAGGGGTTATCCTGGCAGCAGCATCTTTCCCAGGCCACTGGGCTTGAGTGAAGCAGAATAGGAAATGAAGAACTTCATTRTAAGAAGAGGAAACCTAAAAACATCTTCTGGTCCTACCTTCACACCCRGAGCCAGGAGGAAAGGACAAGCAAGGAATGCCACCAAGGAAGGAGCAGAGAGCACCTGATGGGGTCCAACCCCCTCACACTGCTCCAAGAGGGAGCCACAGTGGGCTTGAAAATGCTGACTTTGGTGAGTATTTGTTGCTGACTTTGGCCAAAGCCACGTGGGCTGGGGGAKCTGAGTGAAACCAGGCCATGGTGGTTGTGGATGATGCTCCAGATGCTCTCTGCCGTGCCTTGACCACCTCACTGCTGCTCTTCCCACTGCTGAATGAGCCAGATCTGACATGTTTGATCCTACCTGGCCATAAACCTTGTGTTGCTGCAGTGACAGAACCCCAACGTGCTCCTCTCTTCCTGGGTAACAGCTGAAGTGACTCTGTCCCTGCTGCTGTCATAAAGGCAGGTCCTGGGGGTTTAAACTTCAAATATCCTGAGTTGGAAGGGACCCACCAGGATCATCAGGCATCAAAGCTGATGAGGCCACACCATTACATCGTGACTTCATGCATGAGGATTCAATTGTCCTTTCCATTTGACACCAATTTTTTTATTTTTTTTTTAAGTTATTTTAAGGGTGCTCAGTTGCTGGCGGGATTTTGAAAATAGATGTTTAGAGATGTCAGGATCCTTTCCCCCCCTTTTTCCTGGGGGGAAAAAGGACCCTGAGTGTAASAGCCAGTGAAATCCTGCCCAGGAAAATGCTGTTAGGGATGACCCATGCTGCAGGACATGACAGGGCTCACCAGCAGCGGGGCCAGTCCTGCTGCAGAAAGCCAGGTCTGGCTGCACCTTCTGGGCACTTGCAGAAGGACCCAGAGAGGACATTTATCCTGATAAGTGAACACCCCAATTAAAAATATTGTCTGGATGGGAGGAGCAGGAATTATGCTCGTTAAACTGCTGGTTAAAAAAAAAAAAATGAAAAAACAAATCTACTCAGTTCGGGCCAGTAGCCCCCCTTCACCACCCAGCCAGGCCTCCCTCCCTGCTCCGCGCAGGAGAAGGGCTCCTATCTCCTGAGAATCCCGATAAACCCTCCTCTCGCACCCTCCCCTTCCCCCCCGAAATAAAAGTGAGCTGTCTTAGTGCTAGGATGCAGAAACCACTTCCAAGCCAGCATTACATCAACATTGCAGCTGATAAAGGGATGCACAATGGAGTGTTAGACTAATAGAAAAACACAGCTCCGATAAGGCAGGCTCCTGATAGCCTGGGCTGATGTAAAATGCCATTGTCTCCCTTTCTGTCAGCTGAGTCACCGGAGCGATAGGGAATTCCAGTGGCAACGGGCGAGTCAGGGGTCAGRAACCACAAACGCCGGGCAAGGCAAATCCCCCGGTGTGGGCACGGCCGGGCAGATGGAGCCGAGGCGGGAGGACGGGGCTGGAGGCAAATCCCCCGTGCCTGAAGGGATGGGCAGGAGGAGGATGGATGGGAAGGGCCCAGCCTGCAGCGCKGTGCCAGGCTCTGTGTGCCACACAGATCCCTCAATGCCATCACCCCTGGCATGGGACACGCCGCTTCCCAGGGCTTTTTCCGTGCTGTTTCACCTCCCTCCCGCTGCCTCATCCCTCTCCCGTGTTGTTCTGAAATCAAGGGAGAGCGGGACATCAGCTGGACGACTCAGGGAGGGGATGCTGGTGGCACTGCAGCCTCCCAAGTCCTTTTGGGTGCAGAACATCCCTTCCAGGGGACTTGAGCGGGCACGACAGGAGCCGAATCTCGTCTCCAGCTGCTGTCCCACATGAGTCTGACAGATAAAGCGGGAGAGGCGGGGAGAAGGACACGCTGCCCGCACCCAGCCGCTGCCAGGGGCCAGAGGATGTGTGTCTCCATCCCTCCTGTGAACGGGAACTCCCAGAGCCCGCCGAGGGCTGCGATAGTGCCCTGCCTGGCGGGTCGGGGTGTTTTTATCCTCTGCGGGCTCCGCTCTGGTTTTCCTGCGCTGCCCTTTGATCTCGCCTCGCACGGGGCTGCCCCAGAGGAGGAACTCCAGATTACGTGGCGGGGTTATGTCATTTTTCCAGCGGACGTGCTGGCCTGGCTCGCAGTGGAGAGGGCTTTTTTTAGTGCTGCACCCGATGGGAAGGCAGGTCCTGGAGCAAGGCTGCAAAAACCTCGTGGCACCGGGAAAAATCTGGGGCTCAGGCTCAGGAACCGATCCTGGTCTTTCTGTGCTCGCTCACACCTCAGTGGGAATACAAAAGCTTCAGAATTTACCACAGGGCACTGGGTGCAACATCAGCCCTGGCTGAAATCTCAGTGTGAAAGCAGAAAACGGGGTTGTGTTGGGAAATGGGTGATGCTTTTACCCAGATCCCCAGAGGACATCGCACATTGCAGGGGTAGAAAGCACAAAACTCCACTGA
Organism: Alauda arvensis; assembly: GCA_902810485.1. NCBI lineage: Eukaryota > Metazoa > Chordata > Aves > Passeriformes > Alaudidae > Alauda > Alauda arvensis. The sequence goes on from CADDXX010000109.1 coordinate 531,993, forward strand.
TGGAGGATTAAATCTGGCTGAAAAGCTTCAAAGATTGCCCTTCTGCTTTATCAGAAGGCTTACAAACAAAAAATAAAATATACTTTTCTACAATGCTTTCTTACATATTTTTCTTCTGAAAAAAGACTTCTGAGTAAGATCTTTCTCTTTTTCCCAAACCAGGGGACTTTCTTACCCATCTGKTCAACTTGGGGACCATTTCCTCATTATCCAAAGACAGAAGCAAACCCCAAAATGTTGAAGAGTGCAAGAAAAAAAGAGGATGGAAGCCCATMATTGATGTTTGTGAAGAAGCCAAGATGCCCAGGGAAAGCTGCTGAAGGTGGAAGATTGTGGAGGTGACCCTGTCAGAAGCTCTGACTCTTGCATCTCCATCTCTGCTCTCTTTGTTTCRATAAACAATAAACAATGGCCAAAAATAACCCCTGACAATCCCCATGAACCTCCTGTGAGTGTGGMAGGAGATCCAGTCTGGATCTGCTTTCCAACACCAGCTAAATGGCAAATTTCTTGTCATAATGCCAGGATTTAGTGCTGAGGTGGACCAGGAAGGTGGGAATGTTCTTTCTGTTTGGAAAAAGGGAGGGATGAAGGCTCAAACCCCCCCTGCTCATCTGGATTTCTGGGGGTGCGGTTTGTGCAGGGGGTGGCATTGGTTTGTAGAGGATCRCAGRATCATGGAAAAGTTTGGGTTGRAAGRGATCCCTTAAAAATCRCCTCATTGCWACCCCCTGATGTGGACAGAGACTTCCCCTTCTCCAAGCCCCATCCAACCTGGCCTTGAGGCAATCAGTATTTCAGAGGATCTCTGTTTTCTCAAAACTCAATATCCTGCTGGAAATCCCCATTCCCTGAGGGAATTGCCTGAGGCAGACACGGGCCACACTCTGCACACAGGGGCACGGATGAGGGCTGGCACTGACTGGGACAGAGCAGGAGAAGAGGCCTGGCTTTGTGTGGAAACTCCAGGGAGATGCTCACAGGAGGAATTCATCATCTGCCCTGGAACACCAACAAACACCTCTGTTCCCCTGGGAAATCCTTATTGACTACAGACAGGGAAATTTTCCAGAGAGAAAACATTCCACACAATGAAACGCATCCCCCATTTGGGAAAGAAGGAATCCCTGGAAAAGCCAGTCTCTTCCAGAAGAATCCATGACCCCTTTGACTCAAGACTGCTTGAAGAAGAAGGGCTCTGCAGTGTTGAAGTGCAGCCCACAAGACGAAAGCTGCTGGAGGATTAAAAATCCAGTTTATACAACCCCAGTGCTGGCCCTTTTCCCTCCCCTGACCTTGCTGGTTCTTAGACCGGGCTGGAAGGTGGAAGTTGTGTTGGAGAAGTGGTTGGGGACTGGGGAAGAGGCTTCAGAAACTCAGGGAGAAGGGATGGGTGAGGTAGATTTGGGATTTCAGGGGCGAGAACAGCCTGGGTCTGGTCTCAAATTCCTGTAGATGTGCCATGGTTCTCTTTTTTAATGGAATCACAGAATCAGTAAGGTTTGGAAARGACCTCCAAGATCAACAAGYCCCACCTTCCATTTTGGAAATGCTTTGGTGGGAATARTTATGAAACCCAAGAGTCTCCAGACCAGGTCCTCAAACACCTTCTGACACCAGTGGGATTTCCTAATTGATGGCTGTGGGGAYATTGGGGTCTTCATGGAACACCTTTTACCTCCCACTGCACAAAACCCCCGGGGAGATCCTTTAACTCAGGCAAATGCACAGGGTTCCTCTTCCTGGGTTTCTCACCCTAAAAGACTGGGATGGGATTCAACTGAGAGTTCCAGGAGCCCCAGTTCAGGGTTTAAGATGGTTTCCCTCACTGAAGATGCCCCAGGGAAGCCAAGATGCCCTCATGAGGCTGGAAGGCAAAGGGAGCAGAGGTGACTCAGACTTTTCTGTCCAGCAACTGGAGATTGAGTGGAATATGAACTCCCTGTGAGTCCCTTCCAATGTGGGATATTTCATGATTCTATGATATCCCAAGGCTGGGATGTGCTGGGACAGGAGCTCTGAGGACAAACCCTGGRGAGGGCAGCTGGGCTGCTGCAGATCTGGAGAGGCAGGATGCCACCCTCTCTGGGATCCTCACCCTTTTTCAGGAGAGACAGAGGCTGCTGAGTTTCTGCTGGGGAAATAAAACACAGTCTGTCACTGAACCCTTGGAAGGCTTCCGGCCCTTGGATTAGATGACCTCAGAATGCCTCCTCCATATCTGCTGCCACAGATATAAGGCTTACTTGAGTCTGCTGGGAGTTCTTGGACAGAACTACTCTTTCTTTTTCTTTTTTTTTTAATAGGGAAAACCTATTTGTTTAGTTGTTATTATTATTATTATTATGGTTGTTACTCTTTTATACAGAAATGTACTCATGGCGGTGAATCCTGTAAAATTTATCGGTGCTAAATGGAACTTCTGCTCAAAATTATCACATTTCTCACCCAATAGCTTTGAAGGCATTTACAGTCCAAACCAGGCATTAAATTCTCTGTTTCTCAGTGCAGGATCAGTTTGGACTCTTTGGACATTTTACTCTTTCCCCATGACAATCCAGGGTTAGGCACAAGGCTGGTGGCTCGTCACTTATAACCAGATGTTAAATTATCTTGCCTCCCTTCTCCAAACCGTTTGTCCTGGTATCCCATGCTCCACCACATCCTCTGAAGGAGATGTGGGAAAGGAGGACAGTGGTGGTTTGGATCCAACTCTGGTGTGATTCCAGGTTATCTCCTCAAGGATTAACAATGATTCAGATGTGAATCAGTTTTCTCCAGAGCAAAGGTGCTGTCACTTGCAGGTGGTGCCTTTCCATGACTTCTACCTGCACAGGTGTGAACACAGATCTGTTGTGATGCTCTGTAATTCCAGGTTTCCACAATATTTATCMTGAAATCCGGAATTGGGTTCCTTATGGAAAACAGGCTGGCTTAAGAAGCTGACTTTGTTTTGGAAGGGATCAGCTCAGCATGCCTTGAAAACATCTTTGTTTTCATTCAGCACCAAACACATTCAGGGAATTATGGAATCATGGGATGGTTTGGGCTGGAAGGAGATTCAAATCTGACCCCATCCCACCCCCTGCCATGGACAGGGACACCTTCCACTGTCCCAGGTTGCTCCAAGCCCCATCCAACCTGGCCTTGGACACTTCCAGGGATCCAGGGGCAGCCACAGCTTCTCTGAACAACCCATGCCAGGGCCTCATCACCCTCCTCATAAAAAAATTCTTTCTTATATGTAACCTAAATCAACCCTCCTTTAGTTTAAAACCATTAACCCTGGTCCTACCTGCTGTTCTGACACTGGAAAACTGTAAATTATAAAGTGGCCTGGAGTCCAGTCTTCCCAAAATCATTACTGAGTGTCTTGGCCCACCTCAAGAAACTGATTTTGCTGAAGGAGACACCTCCTGGTCCGATGATTGCCAGCACCAACCTGCTGAGAGCAGCTGTGGGGTTAGGAGAGATGTCAGCAAGCAGAAATCTAYTTTTTGCCCCCAGATTGTGGCACGGAGAAATCCTCCATGCACCAATCACCGCCACTGAAAATGCATCCCTGTGGAAGCAGGTGTGCAAGGATGGCAATGTTCTACCTGAACACCAGCAAATYGAAAGGTCCAGGCTGATTTTAGTTTGTTTTGCTTTTCAGGGAAGGGAAAGGAGTTTCATTTTCCATTTGTGTCTTTATGCCAAAGACTTTGGGTTTTTAATGAGCTCTTGTGCCTTGAATCAATTTGCGATTGAGGGAAAGGAAATTTTTCAACCAAAGAAATTCTGAATCAGGTGCGTTCATTTTATAAATGTATTTCTGAAGAAAAGCAGAATATGAGTCTCAGAGCACGTCTTTCCATGGGAGCAGAAGGCTTTACATGCTCTTGGGAAATATCACTGCTGAATTCCCATTTTTCGGTCCCAAAAATTCCATCCCCACTGCAGAAAGAAACAGGGGGGACACAGSATGGGACAACTACAGCATCACTTTGGGTTGTTCCATCACCCCRATGGGAATATCATCCTCCCCTTCCCGTGCTGCCATGGGAAAGGGTCCTGGCATGGARGGAGACCAGGGCAAGCACGCAAAAGGAGGGGGGGATGAGGATGAGAAGGGCAAAAGGAGGTGGGGAAGAGGATGAAAAGGGCACGGGGAGAGGYGAGTTGTATCGATTGGTGTGTGAAAGGCTTCCCGGGAGCCCCGTTGCTGAGAGACAGCCCTGGGAGATGCGGGGCTGGGATTAATAACTGCTCCATTGGGGCCCTGTTTGCTCTCCTTGCCCAGAGCCCGAGGACTTTGGTCGCAGCTTATCGCCCCGCCGAAAGCCCCAGGAATGCAGTCACAGGCAAATGTGCTCGTTCACACGACATCTATTAATCAAACGGCTCCCCCACCCTTTAACCCTTCGCAGCTCAGGGAGGAGGGGGAGGCTCTGCTTTGTCTGAAATCAGGGTCCCGGGAGCCTCATCAGAGCAGCCAGAGATAGGGGGAAGTTACTCCAGTGAAGATTCCGTCCCCTTGCTCTGCATCCAGGGTCTTCCTGAATTCCTATGGGATTTATTTTGGTACCTGCACATGAAGACGATGCTTTTCCAGTGGTGGCCAAGCATCTAACCACSCTAAAATGCTTTGAAAGCTCCAAATATTGTCACTGGAAAGCTGTCACAGGCTGTCCTTCCTMGTCACTCTGTTTCACATTTCAGGTGGCTCTCACACCACGGTGGCTCTGCAGCTCCCCTGAGCTGAGGTTCCTCTGCAGCTGGACACATCTGTAATGGGATTCTCTCTGCTCTGAACAGCACTGACCCCTTCAAAAATGCCCTGAGGACACAAAAATCCACCGGCAAATGTCTCTGCTGCTGCTTGGAGCAGGCAGGATTTACCCCAACTCCACCGAATCAGAGAATATCCTGAGCTGGGAATTGGCATCTCCATGGCAACACCAACCACCCTAGAAATTATGGAATCATGGAATCATTAAGGTTGGAGAAGATCTCTAAGGTTATTGAGTCCAACCATCAACCCAGCAAGGCCAGGTCCTGAAGTGCCATGTCCCTCTTGTCTTGCTGCCGGGTGTTTTGGTCTCTGAAATGTGCAGAGGAGTTTGTYCCTGCCTTCAGGCACGAGGCTGAGGGAGATGTTCAGGCTCTTGATGTGTGGTTTAGCAGTGGTTTAGCCAGCTAAATTAACCAGGGAGGCTCTGCAGGCCCTCCATGGTGAGGGAAGAGGCAGTGGCACCTCCTGAGGACGATTTAGCACACCAAAGTCAAGCTCCTGCTCTGTAACATCCCCTGGAATGCATCAGCTGCTGAATTAAGCGTTATAAAATGGCCAGGATGGACATTGCTGCATTGGTTACCCTGAGATGTCACCTCATCCTTGTCCACACCCTGAAATCCACAGGTTGCATCAACAAATCGATCAAAACATCCTTCAGGAAGGCAGCAGGGATGCTCCAGTGCTGTGAGACACACCTGAACCTGGGAAATGCCGCTTGGGCACTCAGAGATGGATCCTAGAGAGGGTCTGGAATGACATCCCAGGAGAGGCAGCTGGGACAAGAATCCCACCCATCTTACCAATGGTCCCTGAGCAGCCTCTGTGTGGTGACCCAGAGTGGAGGCTGAGGCTGCTCCTCCCTGTCCCGTGTCCCCTGTTCCTGCACAAACAGTGCCCGGTGATAAGGTGGCCATTTGTGCAAGGGGTGGGGACTCAGCAGCCTCAACAATCCTGCTCAGCTCCCCATCAGCCCAAGCTTTCCACCCTGGCTGGCATCTCCTGGCCCCAGTGCCACCCCAGGAGCCCTGCTGGGGCACAGGGTGAGGCTCTGGGTTTGCCCCGGGCCAGGCCAGGCTGGAGGATGGGGCTGGTGGTTTTCAGCCTCCCCACAGCAGGAAGGAAAGATGGATTTTTGTGCGTCACRTCCTGAGAAGTTTTTAGCCCTGGGTCCTCTCTGGTTGGCCTCGTGTCRAGAAGGAGGAGCACGAGCTCAAGGATTTTGAAGGAAGGCAGGAGGCACCACGCCAGAGGTGGGAGCTGGGGYGTTTTTACCTGCTCTTGATTATTGAAATCTCAGAAGGCAAAGGTGTCAGGACCACGACCCTCTTCTTCTCAGGGCAGCTTTCACCTGTTCATGACAGTGGGAAAAAAAAAGGATGTTTTTATTATCTTGCGTTTTTAGGCATGTAAAGTTTGGGGTTTTTTTCTAGTTGTCAAAGAACGAGGCACATGTTTTGGGATTGAACCAGTTCATTTCTGAAGCATCACCATATTCCACCCTCTATTTTGAGCCTTCAACATTTTCCCCTCCAGATCTAACTGTGCCTAAAATCTCGGATTTCTTTTGGATTAAATCAATCCAAAAGATGCACTACAGCTTCCCAAGGGTCTGTTTTCTACGGGACCACAGTAAACCCCTTCTGAACCATCTGCAAGGCTCAAGGCCAATRTTTTGGCTGCTTTGTCCTCCTCCTACAAGGCCACCTCTCCTTCTGCTTTTCCACAAGTTAYTGAGTAGGATTTGCCAGGGAAAGGGTCCTGGTGGGGTCCCTGCATGAAAGACAAGCACTAATCAGAACTGATTCCTCATCCCATTCCTTACAGCTCAATGAACAGAGAAAAATAAATACAAGCAGGAAAAATAAAAGTATTACAAGTTCTGCAGCTCAAACAACCTCCAGCAAACCAGCTRCTGAGAGGGAAGAGGGAGAAAAAAATAACCCACARAGCAATTTGACACTTTTTACCTGTAAACAATCATTCATCCAAACTCCAGTGGTAAGGACATGACACTCTCCAAGCTAATTAAGACCTCACTGGAGAAGAAAACCATTCTTGCTTCCCATATTGTCCCCAAAGAGTTAACAGCAGAGCAGGTCTGCAATTACCCGGGAATAATGGGGCGTGATTGGGGCACTAAAGAGGTGGAATTGATTTTTTTTTTTTTTCCCCAGTCTTTCAGCTCTAGAAGCCCCTCCCTGACTTCCTGGTAACTCATGACCAGCAGGGTCAATAGAGCAGAAATCCTTCTAAAGGGCCAATCTGTATTTGAATTATTTAAACAATGTAGTACAGCCAAGTTAAATGGGGCTTATCAAACGTTACACCTCTCCAGGCACAATTGGAGACAGAAGGATATTAGAGGCTGAACACTCCACCGATGGCATGGAGAGAGCTGGAATAAAAAAAAAAAAGGGGGAGAAAAAATGGAATTAAAAAGGGGGATCAAAGCAGGCTGATTTGGACAAGGGGAAAAGCAGGTGCCTGCCCAGAGATGGTTTTGTCTCCCATTTGGAGACCCTCCATTCTTATCCTGGAGATTGGCTTTACCATCCTTAAAAAAACCMAAAAAAAACCAGTTTGGGGGTTTTWAACTCCTTAATCTGCATCATCTCCTCCCTTTAGGATGAGAGCACCTGGAGGGATCTGCAGGTCTTTTCTTCACCCTTCTGGAAAAGGGAAATTAAGGAAGGAGYTGTTTCCACGTGACATAGTCTGGGGTTTGTCATCCCCAAGGGTGCACTTTGCCCAGAGAGGGCTGGGACGTGGAGCTGCCTGCAGGGCACTGTGGAAAAAGAAACAGGAAAATAGTAGTAGTAATAATAGGAGTAATAATAATAATAAGTAATAGTAGTAATAATAATAAAATAGTAATAATTACTATAATTATTATTGCAATCATTATTATATGATATATAGATGTTGTTATTATTAATAATATTTGTTTTATTGTTATTATTATAATTATTATTATTAAATTTTCTTTCAAATTTCAGAGCCAGACAACAAACTTTCATCATCTGAGAGGGGTTATGGACCTTGCCAAGCAACACCAAAATGTGGCTGAGAGTGCTTTTTTCCCCATAAAATCACCGAGTTTGCTTAAGTTTGGAGGCTGAGAATGCATCCAGGAAAACAGCTCTTGATTTTCTTATGAATGTGAAAGTAAACAAGAATCCACCCGGGTGCTTTCCTGGTTGTTTATCCTGCTTTTTTTTACCCAAAAACTTCCTAGGTGTTTCAGGGGACTGGATGGGAAGCTCAGGGGGTCCCAGGTGGGCTGCAGGGGGTAAACAGTTCACAGGTAATTCATGCACTGACATTTTCACATGACTTCTTTGACCTGGAGAGAAAACAAATGTGTTTGCAGGTAAGAAACAAACTGCAAACAGACCCCGAAGGAGCCTGGATTCACTGGATGATGTATGGATGGGCGAGAAATAATTCTGCACCCACGTGCAGCTCTGTGGTAAAGGATAGAGGGGGAAAGGATTTGTAAGGATTCATGGATCAAAAATGTATAAATATTGGTGAAGTGAGCCGCAAAGGTTTCAGCAGAAAGCCTCGAGTTTAAAGCAAATGAGAAAAGAGGGGGRAAAAAAAGATTAATAACACTGGCTTAAGGACATAGATCCTTCGCATACACAGCTACCGTGCTGCCTCTGAGCTAATTAACCCCGCTAATTAATGGGGGTTCAGGTACCAGCCCCCTGAGAGCTGGTTTTTGTGGGGGCAGGGGATCTTTGCTCACCCTGATCTGAGCTGTCATGCCCAAGGCTGCACCTTCAGCTGGAACGTGCTGAACCAGCCAGAGCTGGCCAGGAAAACCCAGAGGGAAACATTTCCTGCAATGAAAGGCTCTCCCATCCAAACTGGAACATTTCAGGGGACGTTGCTGATTTCACTGAGGTTGGGGGTTTTTTTTTGGTTTTTTTTTAAGAAAAATAATGAGGGGAAGGAGAGGAAAGTTTTCCTGACTCTGTTCCATCCTTTTTTTATCAGAAGTTAGGACTATAAGAAGGTGCCTCGCGGCTCAAATCCAGCCCGGTGCTATCTCAGTATTTGACATTATTTGTCATTTGGGGAAGAATTTCAAAATGTTTAGATTTCCTTACGGCTCAAAACGAAGCCCCAAACTCAACCTTTCCTCCCCCTCCTCACCCAAGCAGCGTTTGCCACCCTTCCCCAGCCACGTTTCCAGGGACTGCAAACCCCAAACTGGGTTGGTTTTTTTGGGGGGTACAACGTCTGAAACACAACCAGGCGCTACTTTTGCTCTCTCGGTTGTGTCAGATTCCTCTGCCTCCCTTCCACGGGGGAGTCCTGTCCCTGCCAGCCCTGGACGTCACATCTCCAGCGGGTTCTTTCCACCTTGGTGAAGGTCACGGTGGCCAGCAGCCCCTGCTTTCGCACGCCGGGCGCTGCTGGGAGGGGACGGCGCGGTCACAATATTGGGAAAGCTCAGCCCAAGCAAGCTCAGGGTTTATAAACTCCCAGCCTACCCAGCAAGGCTGCAAGGTCGCCCCTTATCTGAGCTCGTGGAGGGTTTGCAAAGTGCTGGCGGCCCTCCAAATATGTTTGGGAGGGTTTTTTTTTTTTTCTTTTCGGCTCGAACCTCTCCGGCTGCCGGACTCCCACATTTGACATTTTCCRAGCGCCGCGGGACGGCGAGGGAACAACGCGTGAGGAGAGCTGCTGGCTCAGGCTTTGTGYGAGCAAGTGTGGAGCCACCTTCCCCAGGGATGCTGCAGGGTGGAGGGGGTGCCAAAAGCCAAAGCTCACCCCCTTGTGAAAGAGTTTTAATTGCAGAGGGAATAATGAGGGTTTGCGCTTTATCTCTGCTTTGCACCGTCGTGTTGTGAGACCCCATGTGTTGCTCAGCCCCACTYGGCAAAGAGATGAGACCAAAAGTAGCCACATGGATGAGTTGGAGTCCTAAAGGAGCTCGTGGATTTGAACCAGGGTTCCTCCAGGTCTGCATTAATTCTTCTTGCCCTTCGTGCCGTAATTAATCCATGAGCAGCAAGGGCTCACCATAATTAGAGCTGGAATCACTAATGGATGTGCTCAATATTGCACAGTAATTTAAACGAGCTGAGGTGCCACTCAGATGGGAATATTTCCATTATTTGGGAGGGGGGAAAAGGGAAGAGAGGAAAACCACGCTGAAGACAGATAAAAACACAAACTCACTCATTTTTTTATTTCTCCTTTTTCTTCCTTTTATCTCGTTTGGAAAACTGAGTGTGCAGGACAGGGAGTAAAGGAAAACAAAAGAAAGAGAAAGGAAAACCAAAAAACAAAAGTGAGTGTTTGTCCTTCTTCCTTAAGAAAACAAGTCCAGTAAATTTCTTTTGTTTTTCACCCAACAGCTGCCTGCACTTAAAAATAAATTTTTTTTTGGAGGAGGAATGAAAGGAGAGGAATGGCTGGGGAGAAACGGGATGTGCTTAAATACAAATTGCACTGGGAGTGCAAAGGGGGTTATTAGTCAGATAGGGAGGATTATTTCACATCTCGACCACCTCCACAACCACGCGTGCAAGTGCCTGCATGAAATGTTGCCTTAATCATCCTGGTCAAAGTCCTTTGGCTACGAGCGAGGCCTTGTTGTACTGGGGATTAACAGCGGGGAAAAATAATAAGGGATTCTATATATACAATTTTCTGGCTTTGGTTGGGAGCCCCGGGGTCAGAGCAAAGCTCTGATTTCAAACAACTGTATTYGGAGTGATCCTGTTTATTCCAAGTGTCTGCTGAGGCTTTGACTCCGAGCTATTAATACAAAATAAATAATTTTCRCAGGAGCTATTTTTACCTCCCTTGCCAGGAAAACGAAGCAGAAGCTCCACGTGTGAGCAGCAGAGAGGGAGCGAGGTGGAGCTCGGGCTCCTGGGGTTTTATTTTGGCTGCTGGACGACGCAGGGAGCGCTGCTGGCTGAGGATGCTGAGGAAGGCCATCAGCCAGCCCAGTTAAAGAGGCTTCTGCAACACATCTGGGGCGATGTGGGATTCCCAAGGTGTGTTGGACCACGGGTTTCTTGGCATTGTAACTGCTGCTGTTTGAGAGGGGGGATCTGGCCTGAGCCTCTGTGTGCAGTGTGTGAGCACAGCTGGTGCAGATGTGCAGGTGCAAGATCCTGGGGTGTTGCAGATGCATCCACGGGACTGTCCTTCTGTGGGGCTCAGTGAAAATGTGGCTTTTTTGGGAAGCAGCATCCCTCCACAGGGATCCCTGGGAGAGTCTCATTCCGTGTGGTGTGGTACCCATCCAGGCTGGCTGGAATTCACTTGGACCCAGAGCATTTGGATGTTCAGGGCAGGGAGCAAGAGGTCAGGAGATAAAGGCAGTGCATCCCTGCTCAGCTGYTCCCAGCAGATGCCAGGGATGAGCTGTGTCTGCACACCTGGGCCTGAGCCCATTCCCAGGCCAATGCAACCACAGCCCACTTCCCTTCTCCAGCAGCTGCTGCCCTGCTCCACTTTTTGCAGTTTGATGTCTGGAGCTCAGCAGGTCTCTGAGCCTGGGTGCAGGATTTCAGGTCTGGTGATGGAGTGAAATGGGAGGGAGGTTCAAATGGCACCACGTGCTCCACAAATGAGGGCCTAAATGGGAAATAATCCTGCAAAGCCTCTGCAGAAGCCTCTTGGCTTCCTGGGGTGTGCCTGAAGGGCAGCCTCCTGCTTTTGTTCTCCAAAAACCACCTTAAAGTCTTTACTTGACACTTGTTGTGCACCTCACAGGGAAGGGGCTTCATGAGGGTTTGGGGGTCCAGAATTGAGGGTGGGCTTGGGGRCACCAGCAAGGTGAGGAGAAGGAAGCTGGTGAAGGTGCCAAGTGATTGCCTCTCAAAATCCCAGCCCTCAGGAAGAARTTCTTCCCTGTGAGGGTGGTGAGGCCCTGGCACAGGKTKCCCAGAGAAGCTGKGGCTGCCCCTGGATCCCTGGAAGTGTCCAARGCCRGGCTGGACAGGGTTTGGAGCAACCTGGSATRGTKGAARGTGTCCCTGCCCATAGCAGGGAGTTGAAACTGRGTGAGCTTTAAGGTCCCTTCMWACCCAAACCATTCTGTGATTAACCCATGTCCATGTCAGGAATTAAATCAGCCTGGGGAAAGAGGGAATCTGTACTCCCTGCTCTCACCATGGCCCCTCCATCAAAATAAGCACCAGAGCTCCCCCATCTCTGCTGGATGTGGATCAGGGAGGGAGGCACCTGACCTGGGGGTGTTTTCCAGGCTCAGACTCACAAGGGAGGACCTTCAAAGCTGCTGGAGCRAGGAGCTGGTGTCCAAGGCTCCCTCCAGAGCAGGAGGGGAAGTGGCTGCTGCAGAGATTGGGAGGCACTTGCTGGAGTCTGGGAGTCTGCAGGGAAAACTGCCTGGCATTCATGTCTGGGTCCTGTCCCTTGGGTGCTGGCTCTGAAGGATCTATTGAACAGTGTATTGATCAACAGAAAAAAAACTAGCTTAAATTATCAGATCATAGAAAAATATAAATGTTTTTAAGCTGTGAGGTGTCCAAGACAGGATTGTATCCCACAGTGGTGTAAAAATCTCTATTGAATTACTGGGATGCAGAAGCAGACAAGGCTTTAGAAATCCAGGTGCTTCTTAAGGGAAAAAAATGAAGATAAGGATTTAAACACATTCATATCAAGTCTGGTTCTGGATATCCATAACTTGCAATTTTTATAGGAAGGGGGATTTTACCAGGGGAAAACTGCTGCCGGAACAACTCTCTCTCATCTTTTTCCACCAATATTTTTTTTCCAGGCTGGAAAGAGGAAGTATGAGCACAGTTCATCCCTGTCACAAGTTACACATTTCAGTTTTTCATGCTTGGCAAAGCCAGTTTAACCCTAGTGCAGAGCACCAGCTTGATTTCATTGCCACCCCTGGAGATCCCAGTTGGCATGTTAATGAGTCCTGGATCTCAAACACAGCACCTGGACACACAATACTGTAATTAAACACCAATAAATTCATGTGGATCCTGCCCATCCCTCCTGATACAGCTCAGGATCTCCAGTGTGCCAAAGGAAACCTGGAMTAACCCAAATCTGGGGTCCCACCAGCGCCCAGGCAGGAGAGCAGAGGGGCCAGCTGGCTTCCCGTGAGCCATAGATCTATTAACAACCAGCTTCTGGGCTCCTCTAAGTGCACTCAGCCTTGACTGGGTTTTATTGGCATCACCCATCTCCCAGTAAATGTGATAAGAGAGGCTGATTAGCCATGGCCATCAGACTGGGCTTGGGACAAGTCTCCAGCAGGGCTGTCTGAAGGCTCCTCARGACCCACATGTGCTTCCCATGCCACGCTCCCAGGCCCAGCAGCCCCTAATGAAGATTGTCCCTGCCCCTCATTGTTTACTTTTAGGCCAGCATCAGAATTAAGACCAATTTAGCTGCCCCCCTTCTTTTCCTTTTGTGCTTTTTTTTTTCTCCTGGCTCAGTCTAAACATGCATCTCGAGAAAGAGACTTTTTTTATTGCGTGATAAGGAAAGATCATCTGTCTGCGAGAAAACGACTTCTGTGGGSTTCAGGAAGTGGTCCCAAGGGGCTGATTCCAGCACAGGACCAGCCCCTGGGGAGCATTAAGGAATTATAACCCTGACGATAAGGCACTTTTCTTTGATAGTTTTTTTATTTCATAGCCACAGYCACAGCTCGGAGATAAGGGCAACATACATTTTGTTTAACTAGRCCCTCGTTCCTTGGTGTGGGGCTCGGGGGAGTGAGCTGGCATCCATCAAACCCTTTTGTGATTTACATGAATACCTGATGCTGCTGATAAGGGAAAGTGTAAGTCAACAGGGCTCTGTTGTAATTGGGTGTTACCTGTTTAGATACCGAGCTGCTATCTCGGCATCAGCTCGGCAGCGAGCTCCGCTTTACCTTTCCTTGCTTGGTGCACAGAGAATGTCTCCTGCTTCTGCACTGGCCCAGGTGCTGCCTGCCTGCTTTCAGCCTCCTAGAAGTGTCCACAGGATGCTAAAAGTCCACGAGCATTCAAACAGTGAACAGGGGGGAAAAAATGACAGAATTAAAATCCCCATTTAAACCCCAAATCTCCTCTTCTGGTTCAGCACAACCCTTGGCACCTCTCTGTGTGTTCTGCCAAAGATGTGCCACCATATTCTTATTTTTCCCATGTAATTATCTATCTTAGTGAGCAATATTTCATGTTTATAGTATAAAATATTCCTGAAGTCTGTATGACTGCAGCCATCTCTGCCCCTTGGCATGACCAGGACTCCTCTGCAGCAGATGACAAGGATACTGAGAAAACTCAAAGCTTGAGGAGTTTGCAGCCTAAAATCAAACCAGGTAAAAATATCCCAGTAAAGGATTTGATGACTTCCACAACACAGGATTTCTCAGGGGAGAGACTGTAGCTCCTGCCACCTTTAATTAGATGTCAGTGCCCCAGGGGGAAACTGCTTTAATTCTAAAAGCACCTGGACTTCCACAACAAGCATAACTTGAAAAAAAATAAGGAAGGGAAGACCACAAACAGCCTGAATTTCCCACCTAAAGCCTCTGAGGGACAGAGGATTGAAGAAATTAAATGTAAATCACGAATCAAACCCACTCATTTTGGATAAGGAAGGACCCAGAGGCTGCCCAGGGTTTTCTTTGTGCCTGACATCTTTGGGAAAGCTGAGCTCAGGAACCTGAAATGGAGAAACAGCCTGGGACTTGGCCAGGTTTTAATTCTGATCTCCCTGGCCTAAGTGACACAAAGCTGCAGGGCCCTCCCAGCAGCTGCTGGTGGCGGGGCCAGGGGACCACATCCCAGTGAGATGTAGACTGGGAAGACCCCCAGGGCTGTGRATGGATATTTGGATGTATCTCCCTCCCCAAATCCAGCAATGAGWCAGAGASATTTGCCASCTCCCAGCTGGGRCRATACAGGAACACCCAAAGGTCTTTTATTAAACCAATTTATCCTCTTGGTGTAGCATCACCTCCTTGCCATGAATGGGCTGCTCATGGCAGATCTCCCCAAACCCCAGTGATATTTCATGTGTTAATTCTCCATGTCTGATCTCCCTAAAATCCAGTGATATTCCATGTGTTAATTCTTCATGGTAAATGTCCCCAGACCCCAGTGATATTCCATGTGTTCATTCTCCATGGCAGATCTCCCCAAACCCCAGTGATATTCCATGTGCTGATCCTTCATGGCTGATTTCCCAAACCCCAGTGATATTCCATGTGCTGATCCTTCATGGCTGATTTCCCAAACCCCAGGGATATTCCATGTGCTGATCCTTCATGGCAAATCTCCCCAAGCCCCAGTGATATTCCATGTGCTGATCCTTCATGTCTGATCCCCCCAAAACCCCAGTGATATTCCATGTGTGAATCCTTCATGGCTGATCTCCCCAAACCCCAGTGATATTCCATGTGTTAATTCTCCATGTCTGACCTCCCCAAACCCCAGTGATATCCCTGTGCTAACCCCACACCACGGCCCACATGGAAGGGACGTTGTTTTCTGCCAGCAAACACCCAGGGCTGGCTGAAAGAGAGGAGAGCCAGGGCATGTGCAGCCTTCTTCCCTGATGTGGGATCCAGGTCTTCAGTGAGAGTCAGACCCAAAGCCTGCTCCCTCCCCAGCCTCCCCAAAAGCTTCTGCTCACTGCAAAGCCTCCTCATTTGGGGCATGCATCAATTAAAACACCTTTGTGGCCACACCTGGCCAAGGCCCTCTCTCTGGAGCTCAACAAGGGTTGGGTGGGCCCCTCTTGGCAAGGGGAGATCGTGGCTCTGCTGGCTTCAGGTGTCCTTGGAGGCTGGGAATCCTTGCCACTGGGAGAGACCTGGGAAAATGCTCCAGCCCATGTGGTTGAAAAGGTTGGATTGGCTTTGGGTTAATGGGCTTGAAAGGATTTCTCGGCCGCTTTGCTAAGAGCAGGGTTTTTATGGTGGTACTGAGAAAGGCAGATGTGTAGATATGTATTTATATAAAATGCTGGCTGTGCCAGCACAGAAGAGCTCAGGTTTAAGAGGCAATTTCCTGGCTTAGTGTAATTCTCCTATTAGATGTTTTCCTTCACACTAAGTGAAATTCTGGCTGAATTAAAGACCCGCTTTTCCTCTTATCTGCTGCTGCTCTTATCTARCTCCGAGGAAAGGCTGGGAGCAGAGACAGCCAGGGCTTGCCATTTTTGCAGCTCTCCTTCCCAYTTTTCCCCTGGGCTCACATCAAATGCCTGGCAGATTTGTTAAAAGCCAGCCTGTTATGCTCAACACAACCGTACAAAGGRAMCAGCAATGGAAAAACCAYAAAGWTGGTCTATTTCCTGATTTTTAKKTTTTTTTTTTCTCCTRGGGGGATCTCCCAAAATCTCCTASAAACGCCAGGGAAATTGTCTCCCTGGGGCAGGAACCATCCTTTCCATTAAAAGTTCTATTCATTTGTGTGAGTCCCCAGGGATGTAATGGAAAGGGAAAGAGTAAAAAACACCAACTCTGCTCATTATTTGTTGTCACTGTTCCTTTCTGGGTCCTGAGCCAGACCAGCAGGAGCCAAGACACCTCAGCCCCCCCTGACTCTCACCACTGACTCACTGCTTAGCCCTGGGCAAGTCCCTTAAATCATAAAATCATAAAATCATGTGGGTTGTAAGGGACTTTTTAAAGGTTTTGCCTCTTTCTCAGCGAAGCCTCTGCCTTGATTATAGAGTTTGTCAGCTTTAAGGGAGCCGGGTTTGTTGGTCCAGCACCAAACACAACTCATCACCTCCTGCTTCCAGCTGATCCTCCTCATGCCAGGCTGAAGCGATGCCTAATTAGGGTAGCCCTTATCTAAGAACCATCTTTTATCCTTGGATTTTTTTCACTGGAGTCTTGTCCACTGTTATTCAGYTTTATCCAGTTTTCCTCTAAGTCCCTCCCTTGTCCCAAGGCTCTGCCACCCTCCGTGCCTGAGTGTCCCAGCCTTTTCCGTGGAGCTGGCTCTGCCAGGAGCTGCACTTCTCACTGGGGCCAGCTTTATCAGGGCTGCATTTCCACTGTGTGACGTGCCTGTTCCCTAAATTCCCAACACACTCCCAGGCACAGAGGCCTTCAGAGCCCTTGAAACCAAACTGGCCACTCTCCATTGTGCTCACATGCAGGGGGTTTTTTTGCATTTATCCCTAATTCACGGCTCTGGCAGCCCAACTCCCTGCAGCACACTGCTGTCTCTGGCAAAATCAAACTAAAAAAAAACCCAAAAAAGGGTCCTTTCTCACTGGATGTGGATATCCTTCCAGGAAAGGCCCTTCTACATGGTGGGAATTGCAGCAATCTTTAGAAGAGAAGGCTCTCAGAGCCCCTTCCAGTGTCTAAAGGGGCTCCAGGAGAGCTGGAGAGGGACTTGGGACAAGAGACGGAGGGACAGCACACAAGGAATGGCTTCCCACTCCTCCCAGCCTCTTCCCTCACCTCCTGGCAAATTTTAGGAAAGTCTCCTGCTTTGATTTCTCCCCCTATAAAACCCAAGAGGAATCTGCTTCCCCTGAGACAGCAGTGAAAAGGGATGCACAAGCATCATGAAATGATGGTTCCTGGGTGGATGTGCCTCTTCCCACTTGGAACAGATACAAATCTGGCCCAAAATTTCTACACAAAAAACAAAAAAAAGTCTGAATGTCTTTAATACACTGATTTGCTTTAAAAAGAAACAGAAACCTGGAGTCAAAAAGCAGGTGGGTTTTATCACCTCTTTCATTATTTAATTTAGCTGGAATGTCTTTTTCTTTTAAGATGAATGAACCTTCTTGCTGACAGCAACTCCCTTACTTTTTTTTGTGCTTACAAACTAAAACTGATGAGATTTTAGGGGATTTTCTGCTAGGAAAAAAAAAACACAAACAAAAAGTACACCTTCCTTATTGGAAAGTGTGTTCATCCATGGTCATGAAAAGCTCTGGAAAACCATGGAGAGTAGAATCATGGAATGAGTTGGGCTGGAAAGGAGCTTAAAGCTCATCTTGTTCCAATCTCCTGCCATGGGCAGGGACACCTTCCACTAGACCAGGCTGCTCAGAGCCCCACCCAAAATGGTCCTGAACACTTCCAGGGATGGGGCAGCCACAGCCCAGGACRTTTCTGGTGTCTCCTGCTCCAGGTTTGGATAGCCAGGCCTTCGTTGKCCATATAAATTGGGCCATGATGAGGAGTTTTAGGGGTCCTGGGATCAGGTGAGCGTCCCTGCAGCTGCATCAGGGCTTGGACCTCTCTAAAGCTCTGATGGATCAGATTTTGGGCACTTTGGTCAGTGCCACCCAAGTGTGCATGAGCCCCTTGTTGGATCATCCCAAGCATCACCTCAGTGGCAGCTGAGCAGGGATAAAYCTCTGGATTCCTGGTATTTGCTTAGTAAAATTCTTTTTCAAGCAGGAAACTTGAGGCTTAGCCCCTACACAAATATCCTCCCAAGAAAAGGTGTGGGGGCTCAAAGCCCTGCATCCGGCACAGCACAAGCTGGAGGTCTTCAGAACTTTCCTGAACAACCTCAGATTTTTTTTTAATTAGAAAATAAAATTTGCATTTCTTCCAGTTCATCACATGGGCCTGAATAACAAAAATACAGAAGCCAGCTACATACTTTCTTTAGACAAGGCTTATCTCAGACAGCTGGAGCCTGGACTTTGCTCCTTCCCATCCTGTGGATTATGGAGGTTTTTTTCTTGCTCCAGCAACAGCCTGTGCTTGCTRGAAGCCACCTCTGCATTTCATGGGCTCTGCCAAGTGGACAGGAAATTAATGAARTTTAAATGAAGAGCTGCTCCCTCTTCCAGCTGTCTGATCCTTCCTTTTGATTCATTAAAACCCTGCCAGAGGACTCCTGATCTAATCACTGGGGTGATCCAATTACTGCGGAGTTTCTGGATGTTGGTTTCTCCTCTGATGAGAACATTTAAAGGTGTGAACTTTTCAGGGGCTGGCTGATGGCTGTCTGGGCTCTGGGATCTCATTTGGGAAAGGCAGGAATAAAATGCTGTGAATTTCTACAGATGTGAACGTCTTCAGCCAGAGTCTGTGAATGCTGATAGCCAGTGCTTATTCTGCTCTTACCCACAGGTCTGCACCCCCCTGCCAAGCCTGGCTTGTACGAATCAGTCAATGCAAAYGGCATCTGGAGGGACCTGCAGCCAGCACATTCACAGAATCACAGAATTTTTTGGTTGGAAGAGACCTTCAAGATCATCGAGTCCAACCCATGTTCCAACACCTCAACCAGATCATGGCACCCAGTGCCACATCCGGGCTTTTTTTAAACACATCCAGGGATGGTGACTCTACCACCTCCCTGGGCAGATGGTTCCAGTATTTGACCACTCCTTCCGTGAAAAACTTCCTCCTTAAATCCAGCCTGGATCTCCCTTGGCACAGCTTGAGGCTGTGTCCTCTTGTTCTGTCTGTTGTTGCCCGGAGAAAGAGCCCAACCCCAGCTGAGCACAGCCACCCTTCAGGAAGCTGAAGAGAGTGATAAGGTCACCTCTGAGTCTCCTTTTCTCCAGGCTGAACAACCCCAGCTCCCTCATTCGTTCTTCATATGGCTTGTGTTCCATCCCCTCACAGGGTTTGTGTTCCCAGCCCCTCACAGGGTTTGTGTTCCCAGCCCCTCACAGGGTTTGTGTCCCAGCCCCTCACAGGGTTTGTGTCCCCAGCCCCTCACCCCTCGTTGCCTCCTCTGGACGTCCTCCAGCCCCTCAAAGCCCTTCCTAAACTGAGGGGCCCAGAACTGGGCACAGCACTCGAGGTGTGGCCTCACCAGTGCCGAGTACAGGGGCAGAATGAGCTCCCTGCTCCTGCTGCCCACACCATTCACTCAATCTCCTTTTTTAAAAGGGAGGCCACGGAGAAGTAACACCAAGACTCTTTTCCAACAGCCTTCTCCAGCCCAGGTGTGCCCAAGTTCACGAGAAGCATCAGCCATAAACTAATACACAAGAAGTCCCACGTCAATAAGAGGAAGAAATTCTTCCTGTTGAGGGTGGGATAGCACAGAAACAGCTGCCCAGGGAGGGCATGGGATCTCCCTCTCTGGACACCTTCCTGCGTCACCTGCTCCAGGTGACCCTGCCCTGCCTAGGGTGTTGGACTAACGATCTCCAGAGGTCCCTTCCAACCCTAAAAATTCYGTGATTCTGTGGAAGTTGGGCTGAGAACTGATGATTTCATGAAAGAGTGCAGGAGTTCTGCCCTGCCCACTGATTTTCCAGCACTGTTGCCCAAACACCGTCTCTCTGTACCCTCATCCTTTCATGTTCCAAGGCTGCCGCAGCCACCGATCCCACCACGTGGGGGGAAGAGGCTCCCAGGGTCTGCCCTGAGAGATAACATCACCCCAGAGACTCCCAGAGCCTTCCTTGAGGTGCTGCTGCCTGCTGTTTGCTCATGTCCTGCATTGTCCCAGCCCTGATCAAGGCTATCAGCTCATCAGCATCAGCCCCCCCACCACTGGCAGGGAGGACACCAAACCCCATCCATGCCCTGATAGACTTATCCCTAATCCCATTCAGGACTGGTTTTGATCAATGGATGGATCTCTGTCTGTGGGGCCAAACCCCTCCTGCCCTGTCTGGGGGCTGGGTCTGGGGATGAATGTCCTCAGTGTCCCCCTGGGCTGGTGCCACCCCAGGTCCTGATGGTGTGGAGAGCACATCCTCGCAGTCAAGGATTAACCCCACGGGSCTTTATCATCTTTATCTGAACAAATGGACAGCTGAGATTCCCAAAAAGGGTGCAGAATCCCAGGAAAACTTGGAATTGAGCTGGGAATTCCAGAACCTGAAGGACATCCTTCCCTTCCAACAGCACTGCACCAGCTTAGGGTGTTTTTGTGCTGACAGCTGAACAACAGAAGCCTTGGCCAGAGACACTTTTCCAGCTAAATTCCCAATATCTCTCTGAAGACGTGACCATTTGCTAAACCTTATTTACCCAGCAACCCTCTTCCAGTCAAAGGGGAGGAGATAAGGACATGCAGAGGCCTTGATCAGATCAGGACCCATCTGACAGGACAACAATGGGGTGGAGGAGAAAAAAGAACAAAAAGTGAAAATAAAAGCTCTTGATCAGGCTCCAAGAAAGGCCAAATCTGAGGGGGAAGAGTTCTCCCCTAAATAATTCTCTTTTATTTCTTTTACAAATGTCAGTATGAGGCATTTGGGCTCCAGCATCAAACCAGCAGCAGAGAGAAAAAAAATTAGAGAAGGAAAGAGAAATAATTAAAAAAATATATAAAAATGAGAAAAAAAATCTCTATATATTTTCATTCTTTATTTTTTTTTCTTAACATGAAAAATACTAAATTGGCCCAGAATTAAGGAAAAAAAAATCCCATCACCAACAGAAGATGTTTTCACCACATGGTCAGTATTGGTGGTCAGCTACAAGGGAAGGAAACTGAGAGCATTTCACAAAGGGYTCTGCCCTGGAGGCCCAGGGCGCTTCCCAGTTCCCAAATTATTGCCAGYAACTGGTGGAGAGGGACAATCCTTGGAGGGTTCCAAGGAATGAGTGGATGTGGCACTCAGAGCTCTGGGCTGGGTGACAAGGGGGGATCTGTCACAGGTTGGTGTGATGATGGTCTCTGAGGTCTTTTCCAACCTCAATGATTCTGTGATTCTCTGATGTGAACTCTGATGTGAACTCCTCTTAACTCACATCACCTCTGATCTGGTGATGAAACCCCAAGGACAGACAGAAAACAGGAAATGGGGCAGGTGCAGATGAGGTTCTTCACACAACCAGCCCCTGGGAAATGGGAGATTCTGGGGTGTCGTCAAAAAATTCCCGTGATTTAATCCAAATGGGATGTGAAATGTGGAACTCAAAGAACCACGAAATCACAGAATGGTCTGGGTTGGAAGGGACCTCAAAGCTCATCTCATTCCACCCCCTGCCATGGGCAGGGACACCTTCCATGATCCCAGCTTGCTCCCATCCAACCTGGCCTTGGACTTTTCCAGGGAGCAAATCCTCTGCTCTTCCCAAGGGTTTGTTGCCTACAACTTCAAGGACAGGAACAATGAGACCCCTCTGTGATGCTGAGATTTGCCCAAAGCAGAGGTGACTACAAGAAACATCTGCAAGGGGTGATGGTAGAAACAGGAATCTGATGCCAAAATGGAAAAAAAAAAAAAGCATTGGGGACTCCCCACATATCCTGGTATTTGTGGTGGAGATCCGTGGTTCTCATGTTTTTAAATTTAATTTTAAAAGGAAAAGCGAGGAAGAAAGAGTTAAACACAAACAGCCACGTTGTTTTTTGGCTTTTTTTCCCCCCTTTGTGTGTTTTGTTTTTGCTTGCAGTTATATAAAGTGTAACAACTTTTGCCCCTGCTGCTGTTTTCCCACTGCGCTCTGTGAACAGTCAAGGCTTTYTTACTGCAATAAGAAGGATGAATTCTGAAAATGTTCTTTATTCTCTGTATGAGCCACCCTCCCCCAAAACAAGAAGGAAAAGAATTCAGATTTGTTTCATTTGTAATTGGTAAAATTGTTGGAAACATTTAAACTTCTTGCTTAGAGAGGTTCAAGCCCAGCTTTTCTTTCTATTGAGTTTAAATAGCAATTTATCCAGAAAGGCCTTAGGATTTTCTTAAAACAAGGAAACCAACCAAAACCAAGCAAAAAAGCCCAAAGTGAAAGCAAAATTCATTTAAATTAAAAAGAAAATTTAAAAAAGAAAACAAGAAAACCCAACTGTTAAACTTTGGAGCTTTGTCCAGCCAGAAACAACAAATATTGAACGTTCCAGTTTGCTGGTTTGTATTTCCACCTCTTCCAGATGGAACACAAATGACATTTTTCTTGATTTTGGGAGGATTTTCCACTGGGTGGAAAAAAAAATGTTCCTAATGAGTTCTACTTCATTCATGTGTGTTTTCTTGGAGTGAACATTACACGTGCAGTTTTAGCACAGACTGGATGAAAAGGCGCTAAAAATGAACCTTTTTTAATTGTCAGAAAAAGGCAGTTAATTAAGAGCAGAWAATTTGGGAAGGAGCCCTCCATGGGGTGCCTGCAATGATTTCTCCATGCTGGTTTAGGAATCTTTGGGTGTTAACAACTGGAATATTCTCCAATGCCTCCTGTGTCCTGCTGGAATTACGGTGAGATTTCACAGCTGCTCTGCCAAAAATCCATAATCCTGTGAAAAGGCACGGGACTGAGTGCTCTGGGAGGGAAGGGTCCTGTCCTGGATCTGCTGTCCCCCCAAAAGGCCTTTAATCCCCCTTTCCCTTGTCCTCCCAGATAATGGGATCCACCCTCCCTGCAGTGCTGTGGGGAGGCTCAATGTGGTAATCTTTATAAAGTGCCATGGGATCGTTTGGAAAAGAAAAGAGAAAAGAGAAAAGAGAAAAGAGAAAAGAGAAAAGAGAAAAGAGAAAAGAGAAAAGAGAAAAGAGAAAAGAGAAAAGAGAAAAGAGAA
>CADDXX010000109.1:574060-611064 GCA_902810485.1 Alauda arvensis
GGACGTGTCTGCGTTTTCCTCCATCCCCCGTTTCGCAAGCGGCCGCATTTCTCACCTCAGCCCCGCCGGCGGGGAAGGTTCGCCCGGGGCTTTGTTCCCCCCTCCGGGTYTGAATCCACCTTCTGCTCTTCCCTCCTAATTTAATTGTCACCCGTCAGTCTGGGATTCGGGATGAGACCAGCAGAGCCAGGGTTTCTAATCTCTGAGCAAGATCAAGCTTGAACACACAAGTGTTTATTCCCCCCTCCAAGCCCCCAAGCAGGAGAATTTAAATTGCAAATAAATCAATGATAATAATAAAAATAACAGCATCACGGGCACTCCACCACCCTTATTAATAATTCAATTTCTTACTTAATAATTGCACTGGATTACCAACCTATGCTGCATAGGGTTAGTATATAACACAAATGTTCACAAATCTTTGTAGAGCAGTAAAACTTAAGGCAGTGGATGGTGGTGCTTAATCTAAGACTTTATTAAACCAGGATTAATTATTTTTTCCCCATCCAGGTGCATTTTTTTATCCCTGAAACAATAACAGCAATATTTTTTAAGAGACAGCTTATGTTTTGCCCTCTACATTTTTTTTTGCCAGAAATTTTAAGAGAAAGTGGCAAAATTCTTGGAAACAGATGAGGGTTTATCAGTCAGGATATTCCAAAGAGAACCAGGCCCAATCCTGACACATCTGTGCTCTGATGATGATGGGGAAACCTTGGCTTGGCCAGCAGAAAGGGGCTCCCCAAAATTGGTTCTCCCTAATGCAGAGGGGCATTTTGAATGGGCAAACCATTTCACTCTGAAAATAAATCTTCAGGATGTATGGAAAAAAAAACCACCAAAAAAGCACTCAACGTCAAATAAAATTCTAAACTGCATGAAAATTCGATGTGCCTGAAAATTGACAGCCTGTTGTTTCTGGGGGAGGATATTTCCAGGGGCTGTGAAAATAAAGGTGGAATTTTAAGGAAATTTCAATTAAAAGAAATTGATTGTGTTGGCCCAAAACCTTCAGAAGTCTTGTTTCTCATCGGTGCAGGGCTCTGGGCTGAAATTTTTGCTCCTTGAGCCCGGTGGAAGCTCGCAAGCATAGGGAAAAAAAGGAATGCAAATATATCAACTTTAAAAGGTTTTATTCCCAAATCTGCACACCAGCCCGGGGTGTCCTTCCYCCCCTGCAATTTCTTTATTGAAAAGGAGGTGCAGAAATGGGATTTTCAGAGATCTCCCCATGCTCGGTGACTCTCTCGGGGATTCACGGGGCAGAGGGAGCCAAAACCTTGGGTCCTTTGAGGCTTCTGCAACCCAATTATAAAAAACTTAATGAAGAGTTTGCTTCCCCTTTGGAGTTCATTGCTGGCTGCAAAACCAGGTGGGAATCTATCCCAAGAGCCGGGTCCATAGGCTTAGAAAAGAAAGTTTTGCTGATGCTGGGAGGGAAAGGCAGAAATGCAGATTTTTTTGGGGACGTGGGATCCCGAGACACGCGATGACGCTGCCAAAACCCTTTGGTTTGAGTGGCCAGGTTGGGTTCTTACAGGTCTGAGTTGCTTTGGAGTGGGGAAGGTGCGTAATTATGCCTGCAGGGTTGCAAAAAGGGAGATGGGAATATCTGGAAATGCCAAATATTCACCTTGCCGGCGGGTCGGGATCCGCGCTGCCGTCTGGCAGGAAGGTGYAAATTCGCCTTTGGTGTGCGCGTGTGAAACGCCGCTTAAATAACCAGGGAAATAGGTGAGAATTCGCTCTGACCTCCCAAATTAACCCAAATTATAGAAGCCAATTTCATTATGAGGTCGGGTTGAGGTGGGGGGTGGTTTCTTTAATTTTAAGAAAAAACGGGTCTTTCTCCTTCTTGGGACAGAACTCTCGCAGCTGTCGACGATCACATTCCACGTTATGGCAAAATATGAAAACCCCTCCTGCCTTTCCAAGTCTTCCCCACATCATCGGTCACGGTGACCGGGCCCGAGCTGTAAATACATCTGTAATGACAAATTAAACCCAATTATCTGCCAAGCCTGAGCACTGAGGTCTTTTCACACACGGGCGCTTGCACTTGCCTGACAGCCCTCGAAAATAATTCCAGCACCGCTGGCACGAGTGGCATTAAAGGCTCTTTTGAAAACGCTCGTGTTTTCAAATCTACTCCAATAACATTCAGGCTTTTTCCCATTTTTTCCTTTATTTTCCTTTTTTTCCCCCTTTTTTCCCTTTACTCCAGGAGCTCCTTGCTGTGGGGAACATTTAATTTGCAGCATTCCCCGTGCTCCTGCACCTTTTTAAACGCTCGCGGCGCTCGGCGGCGATTTCTCTTGCAGTACGATAAGCTCGGGCTGGATTTTCTCATCCCCCAAAAAAAGAACTGGCGGGTGCTGGGGCTGCTCCAAAAGAAGAGCCAGGCAGAGATTTTTCCAAGTTGGACGCAGATCTGACCCCGCCATCAGCGCTGAAATGTTTCAGCTTTGGGGTTTTGGCAAGRCCTGGATTTCAAAGCCAAATTTGGGGCAGCGTCAACTTGCAAGTGAAAATAATTTTTTTCTGTTCCAAGAAGTGCCCAGTGATTAATTTTTTTTTCTCAATAATTTGCTGGCACGGAGGGTTTTTTGCTTAATGAGGTGGATACCTAATTGTAGGCTGAAGTCTTTGCTTGGGGGGAGTGAGTTGGGTATTTCCAATGTCTTTTTGCTTTCTCYGTCTTTTTAAGGCCAAACCTGCTCAGGTTTTTAGGATCAGCCATCCCCTAAAAAACAGATTCTGTATGGACCGTGACAAAGAAAAAAAACCAGCCTCAAAAATACCCATGTTCCTTGCTCAGAGCTGAAGCCATCCCYGATTTAAAGCACAGGGAAATTCACTGGGAGCTGGTGAAGGATCAGGCCCATGCAAATAGATTCCATAGCRAAGAAACTCAGCCCACTGCAAATTACATGGGAATTTACATGTCTTTTCAGGGAGGTGAAACCCCAAAATCCAGTGGGACTTCCCTTTTTTTTCTCCTGAGATGCGGCCACTTGGTTTATACGCCGCAGCAAGAAGGAATTCTTTATGTTTTTTTAATTCTTTTTAGTCACCCCTAAAGCTTGTGAGACCCTTATGGGAGCCAGCTGGGCTCGAACCACTCACATARCCTTGGGAAAGACTCAGAAGTTAATTTTGTTTGTGAAAGAGGAAAAGAAATAACTCCTGGAAAGCCAAAAATTGCTGATTTTTCCAGCAGAGGTGGGGTGAGGGCAGCCGGATGAGGGATCCCGCAGGGCTGAGCTCCCGTCTCCACCAGGGACTGGTACTGGATTGCTTCTGAATCTGGGATAACAAAATCGCTGCCTGGAAATGCTTCCTCCTAATCCCTGGGAATTAAGTTGGTGTCTGCCGGGGGAGCATTTCAGGAGAGGTCCCGTGGTGGGACGCCGCTCCCTGCTCCTGCTCCCCTTCCCGGAGCTCAGCCCTTTTCCGCTGCACGACGCTTCCAGCGCCGTGGATTTACGGGGAGCTGGGTTCTTATTGCCATCAGCCTCTCCTGAAAGTTTAAAACCCAACTTTGGGGGGCAGAGATGAAGCAGGGAGAGAGGAGSAGAGCACGCCAGTCCCTCCAGGCAAGATTTTRCCAATTCTTCCTGTTTTTTCCACAYGGARCTCCCTCTGTCCATAATATTTAAGCAAATTCCAGGTTGTCCTCTGACCTTGARGGCCTCCTTTGGCTCTGCAAACACCTCCAGACAGTTCTCCCTCCTGCTGGATTCCCAGCTATCCACCCTTGSCTGTTGCCAGCCCTCGTACTTTGGTGCACCTCAATTTTCCTTCCAGCTCCAGCTTCCGGAGTCCTGTTATCATATGTSAGGCTCTGCTCTTTCAGAAAGGGAAAGAACAGCTTTCCTGGACAAGGGAGAGGCTGGAAAACCCTGATTCCTTCATGCTGAAATACTAGACAAGGCAAAAAAAAAAACAAAAACCCTTAATATTAATTATTTAAACTCCTATGAGTTTCCAAGACTCTTGGATTTGCAAGCCAGGGAGCCACCATTATTCAACATCCAGGGTTCACAGTGCTGGAGCTGTAAAAAAATTCAGTGAGGCCCTGAGCCCCAGACATCAGGACTCCTCGGAATGACGTGTGGTCCCAGATGTCTGAGATTATTTTGGGAAGGGAGTGCTGGCCCCAGGGGCTGCCTGCCCGGGGGGCTGGCTGCTGGGAAGGACTCTGGGTTGGGACATGCCTGGGTGGTGTGGAGCATGAGAGGGGCAGCTGGTTTGTGGCGGGGAGGGGAATGTCTCTTCCTCACACTCCCCTGGGCTGGGATGATGCTCTGCATCCTGGGCATGACTTTTCCCCAYGTTTCAGTCCTTCACTGCTTCCCTGGGACAGATGAGTGATGCTGTAATCTATCCTGACCCTTTGGACATGAAGACCTGGGCTTGAGAGTCTTTTCACTTCACAAAAGAAGCAGGACCACGAGGAGGAGGGTGAAATCCCCCTCGCACCCCCTTGCCAGGGAAGGGTCTCACTCTTCCCCAAGCACTTCTCTTCCCAAACCCACATCCCAGCCAGGCCCTGCCACCTCCCTCCACACAAATCAATAACAACGGGTGAGCAGGTTAATTATAATCACTGAATAAACGCCGCGGTCTCAAAGTTCACCCAACTCCGGCAGCGCTTTCAAAACGAGCTTGAACGGCGCCAAGAAACTTTCATTGATTCCTCTGGGGCAGGTGTGGGAGTTTGAACCTGTCCCCAGGCTGATCTTGATTCGAGGCCCTACTCAATTTTCCCCCCTTATCTCGACTTTCGCCTATCTTATAATGCCTGTTATTTTAGATAAAAAGTCCAATCAATTGAGTTAGAAAAACTGCAAGTTATACGCGGCCCTGATAAGTTCGGTACCTGCCGTTTTATTGGCCTGGGCTGCGGAGTGACCTTTGCAGATGCTTTGTCACCCCCCTCCTCCTGCCCTGCTCGGGGGCTGAGTTGACTTAACGTCCAGAATAACTAATAAAAGAGGAAAAGAGAAGGGCCAGGGGTTAGACAARCTCACTGCCCCCTCTAAAGTGATGAGCCGTAGTAAACACCTTTTTGTTTGTCCCTGGCYGCGGTCCCGCTGGGAGGACGGGGCCTGGCCTGGCTCGTGCTGGTGGAGCTGCTCTGAGTGGGATTTATCAGTGGAAAAGCTCTGGACTGGAGGCAGAGCCTGTGTCTAAACCAGTGAAATCAGAACAGGACTGGCACAGGGGGTTTGGATGTGCCAGGATTGGTCGGTGCTGTCGTGCTCAGGGAGGGATTGGAATTGCAGTCCTACATATYCCATATATTCCTACACATGGTATAGGCATGTTTTATGTTTATAAAGTGAGGGGTTTTAACATGTCATATATGTTTCACACATATGAGTTTTTAAAAAATATATATATGTTTGCATTTGTGCACATATATATAAATACACATGCACACACAGTTCTACATAGCTCAGTTCTATATGGTCACAGAAGAATAATAATTTTAATAGCAAAAGCAGAAGGAATTGATTGGAGATGATTCCTAACTTGCTGCAATGGCATTCTCAAGGACATCCCAGGCATCCCTGCTTATRGAAGAGGGTCTGGGACTAAATGATGTTTAAAATCCTTTCCAACCCAAACCATTCTCTGATTCTAGGACACGCTGTGTGTAAATATAAAAATATATATGTTTTTATATGTGTATACCAAAAGCACACAAATATAACAACAATAATACAATTGATTGATTATTTTGCTCGTTTGATTTGGATAAATGTCTGTCCTTCTGATCTCGGAAAAAAATCCACCCCAAATCTCAAGTTTCTGGAGTTGTAGGATTGTAGAAATGCACGTTTTAAGATCCCTAGCAGGACAACCACCTCAGCAGAGGCTGAGGGCATGTGGATGAGGCTCTGGAATGCCCAAGGATGGACATTCCCCCATCTCCTAATGAAAACCAAACAGACCATAATCATCAATCACTGGTGAAGAATCACCTTGGCGTTGTCCTGTGCAGAGGCAGGAGCTGGACCCAGTGATCCTTGTGGATCCCTTCTAGCTCAGGATATCCTGTGATTCTGTGATAATTGCTAGCCCCTGGCATGGTCCAAGCACAGACCACCTCAGCCCGAGCCCAGCATCTCCTGGGGCAGCACCTGGGAAGGAGTTTGGATGTGAYTGGGGTCTCACAACATTTGAACACGGCCAGACTCTGCTGGCTGGGTTTAGGGTCAGGCTTCACCACGTACCCAGTACCTGGCCCTGGCTCAGCAGYCACCCCACAGCCATAAGGCCAATTCCCATGGCTCAGCCATGGAGCAGCAGCTTGGCAGGACTCCACAGCACACCTGCTTGTGGTCCCCTGTGGGGACACCAGGGACGGCTGCACATGATCCATTGCCTGTTCCCAACTCAGAAACAGCTGCCCAGGAGGGATCATGGCACTCTAAATCCCAAGCTTTTCTGATGCTTTTCATTTTTTCCCCCACTGTCCTTTCCCTGAGGCCATCAAAGAAGAGTCTCTTGACGGGCACATCCATTTGGAGCTGGGCCAGATTTCGAGCAGGGCAAGGCTGTGGCTCTTCTTTTCTTTGTCAAAAGCACCATTTCCAGGTGCCTCCTGCCAAGCAGACCCCAGSCTGTGGCTGACCCCATCTTGCCCATTCCCTGGGCTCTCCATGCTAATCTGAGATTTGTTMAAAAATATTTGGACAGTCGATAAGCGGAGGAATCTCCTGTTTATCAGAGGAGCCTCAGATATTTACAAGTGTAAGAACCGCAAGGAGGAGCRAGGAAGGGGAGGTCACCTTGGTGGGTGGGAGCTCGCTCAGGCACAACTTGACAGTCAGCAGAAGCTGCTGTTGGACACCAGGTCGTTCTCCAAGCCAGGAGAGGCTCCCACTAAAAAGACCCTCAGGGATGTCTGCATTCCTGTCTCCTTCAGAGCAGGCTGTGCACCTTTGGGATGTGGGACATGGTCCTTCAGTGTGTGTGTGTAACTCCACTAAGCTCTGGAACAACCATGGGGCTGGATAGTTTGGGCTCTGGTGGTGCTTGTCCAGGTTAGCCATTCCCTCAGCTCCTGTCCCTTCCCAAAATACCATTTTAGATCTGATTTAGAGGAACCCAGCTTGTTTCCACCCACCCTCCTTCCATCCATCTCTTGTCCCCAGCTGTGGCTTTTGAGAGCTGTCCTCTTGCCCCCCTCCAGTGTCACTCCCTGCCATGGGGAAAGGATAGTGTCACCACGAGGTGAAAAGCCTTGCTCAAGGGCATCCTGTTGCAGAGCCAAGCCTGAACTCCAAGCCAGGCCCAGGATTTGCCCAACCTTCCCATCGTGGCCCTCCTGCACACGATCTCAGCTGCTCCTTTGGCCGCTTCCACCTCCACYGTCCTTCAAAGCGCAGAAAAGATATCCACGAAGGGAAGGAGTATTGCTGGCTGCTGGCAATGGCGTGTGCCACAGACCTTGGCTTTGCTGCAGGCAGAGCAGGGAGTGCTGCAAGGGGAGGGACACAGTGTTCYCTTTGCCTTGACGTGAAACATTTGGCCTGGGGAGGGTTGCACGGGAAACGTCTCGCCCGTGGTGTTTTGCGAAGCCGGGGGGGAAAAAAGCAGATTTCTTTGCCTTCTGGAGAGCCAGACTGTGGGGTGAATGTTTCCTCGGCAATCAGTAGGGTCTTTATGTTTTCAGAGGGAAAACTTTGTTTGGCCCAGGCGGCTAACTGGGGACACAGCCATTTTCTCCACCACAGATGTGTCAGATAAACCCTAAAACTTTTCTGGGATGGCATCAAGCCATTTCTGTGAGGCTGCACAATGATGCTTTTTTTGCTTGAAATCGTGTTTCTGGCTGAGTGTGGGGAATGTACCTGGTTCCTGCAGATCCTCAATCACATGGGTGATGCCTTCTGGTAACCCAGACCAGGGGAGAGCAGGGAGCCACATTCCCACAGCACCCAGCCCAGTGATGGGCACTGCTCAGACAGGCACTGTCCCGCTCTCCCTGTGTTTAGATCCCATTAATCTCTAAAACCTTGGGTCATTTTTCCCCAAATTCTGTCTGAGAGGAAACAGGAAGACAAGAGAGAGCAGAGGGGGGGAAAACCAATAGGTAAAACCTGATTTAAAGAAACATCCTTGGCTCCATTAGCTCTATCCTCACTTTCTGACCCCAGTCTGTGTGCCAAGCTGGTGATGTCCTCATGGACAAAGGAAAGGCTCACTCACAGCTTTGGTTACAGAGCTCCTCCAGGCATAAATTGGGCTTTTCAAATTTGCARTCACTCCCTGCCCATTCCTCTTTTGTCTCTCCTCTTTTTTTTTTTCCCTTCTCTGCCACAATCCTGGACCAACCAGCTCTTTTAACTGGGCTGTGATCTGACCAGAAACCTTTTGGTGGAGTTTTCCCCTTGAAACTTCAACTTCTGGAATCATGCAATCCATGGAAACACCTCAACCCGTTCCAAAGCAATAGAAGATGTAACTTTCAGCTCCTTTAGCTGCAGCAAAATGCTGGTTTAAAGGACCCCGAAAGGCTTGAAGAGTAGGAATGATTTCCAAACTGCCACTTTTTAATAGGAACGGTTTTGGGATTTGGGACTGGGGATGGTAAATCCTGTTTCCCCTGCCATGCTGCTGTGGCTGTCCCTTGAAGCAGGAGGAGAGGGTGTCCTGGGTGGGATTCCAGGGTGTCCATGTCCTTTGCCTCAGCTGCGAGTGCCCCTGAGAGTCCATTTGGGGTTTGTGTATACACAGGATCGTGGCTCTCACCTCTTATCATAACAAATTGTTTTAGGAAACTGCTTCTCTGCTGGGAAAACTGCTCTCAGGCTCTGTTTAGAGCCTGTAAGTGGCCTGGCTGTGTTTGAAGGACAGTTCCTCCTTTGCTGAGTTGCTTCATTGGGTYGAGAAGACACTTCTGCAGGGGGAACTGTTGATATCAAATATCTCTCCAGCTATAAACAAAACTCCAGTGCTATATTAATGGAAGTCTCTTTCCATCCAGAGAGGGTGAAGGCAGGAGGGGGCTGGAGGGAAGCAGAAGACAACTTTTATTGTTTCTCATGCAGGAGGGTCTGACCCAAACCAGGCTAGGGAGGGCTCTTTGTCCCCTTCCACAGGATGGTTTGGGAAGAGAAATTCGTAAATTGGATGCTGGCTCTGAACTGAAGGATTCAAAATCCTTCCTTTTTCTGTTATTGCTCCTTAGGGTCCTGATCCGCCAGGTTTATCCATTCAAGATGATCTCTGCAATGCACACATTAAATCACAGAATCACAGAATGGTTTGGGTTGTAAGGGACATTAAATCTCATCCAGTTCCACTCTCTGCCATGGGCAGGGACACCTTCCACTATCCCRGGTTGCTCCAAGCCCCATCCARCGTGGCCTTGGACAYTTCCAGGGAYGGGTTGCTAAAGAAAAGCCCAAAGGTCTGGACTTAGGAATGGATGTAGTGCCAGGCTGGCAGAGTTGGGGTTTGCAGAGATGGTGGAAAGAAGAAACTTCAAGCCACCCTCCTGGCTCAAGCCTTGGGTTGAGCTGCAAGTGGGTATCTGGTTTTCCTGTCTGGGAAGGCAAAAAATTCCTCGGACCTTTGGTGAGCCAGAGGTGCTGGAGGTGTGGGCTGGCAGGGCAAGCTCCAATCTGCTTTTCTGATGATCCCAGCATTGCCTGTACAGGTCAGTCCCAGTGGATGTGAAGGACTCCTCCCAATGACCAAGTGTCACCAAGGGCCACATCCAAGAATTCTTTTTTTCCCTCCCAGACCCCCGTGCCCCACTCAGGAGTCACTGCTGGCTCCCTGGGAACTGTGTATCCCATTGTGGAAAGTATTTCTGACATGAGCGTACTCAAGGCCTCACCCAAGATTAGGAGGCTGTTGTGCAACACACGAGTGACATTTCCTGCCCTGGGGACCTGGCAGTGCTCATAAACAGTAGATGTGAAAAAAATCTAATTTTACACTGCAAGCTGATGACCAGGATAGGGAWGGGACACAACTCATYCTCTCCGCTCAGTGTTATTTCCCARTTCRGTGAGATTTCATGATCTGCTTTCATCTGAGAAGCTCCTTCATTGACTAAAGGCAGGGTTTTATGAAGAATTAAGCAGAAGGCCATCAGGATTAGTCAACACCAGGGACCCAGCCCATAAAAAGSACTGAATGATCCCAAGATACGAGATAAGGGCTTGGGGAAAGCACGTGGGGAAGCTGAGCACTCAAAGAGGAAGATGAGGCTCCCCCAGCTGTGGGCTCAWGTCCTTCTCAGCCCCACCAGCAAATCCTCCCCTCGACCCTGTCCCAGTGCTGGCCGTACCTGGCTTCGGGAGAGGGTGTAAATCTCTCCGGCAGAGAGGCCATCGCAGAGGTCACCGGATGGACCCATAAATCTCCATTATCAGGCAGCGGCTCCTGTGCCACAGAACGGAAATCATTGCCCTGAGTGGGCCTGGGGGAGCCTTTCCTTCCCCCCTCATTGTTCAGGGCCCTCCGGGAGCCGCTCGGGCCATTGGCTGCCTGAATGAACGTTTCCTTTCCCGGCTGCAAAGTACAAGGAATAAGTGTCAGGGGATCTCATAATGCCAGGATTTAGAGCTCCAGCCCCGAGCCAGAAGCCGAGGAAACRCTTTGCTGCTTATTTTTCCTGGGGAGTCTCCTTAATCCCCATTATTAATAACAGTGACAAATTAAACAATTAGGGCATTTGGAGCCCGGYGACCTCCATGCCCAATTTAGCTCGGCCTGATGGTGGATCCCGGGTCCTGTGGGCTCTGAGCCCTGGGAACATTTTGGTTCCCTGGGTTCTGGACATGCACCCACATCAAACTTCACAGGCTTCAGGTGATACTTTCTCATCATTTTGCAGATTTTTAGGGTTTTTCAGAGGAGGGAGGGAGTATGGCCAGAAGGACAGCTCAGAAAGTAACTTTCCCTCGGCAACTTCATCCCGGAGTTTGGAGATGCYGTGAAATTTTACACGTATATTCATTACATATATACAAATAATAATTATAAAAATAGAATTTATTCCAGAAAGAATTCCAGCCCCTTGTTTCCCACTTCCTTAGGGCCCAAACACCCTTTGTTCAATAAATGACACACACCAAGCCCATGTCATCATTTCTAAGCCAACATCCAGTAGCTCCCAAGACACCTCCTGTGCCATCCCTGAGCGTTCCCCGAAGCAGGTGAGGACACCTCTCCTCCAGGTGATATCTCCCYAGGTCAAGGAGCTCTCCCTGCTCTGCCAGGGCTGCAGGAATGCTTCTGATGAGATTGCACTCTGCCGGTGTCATCTGACTCAGCACAGGGTGGTGCCCAGAGGAGACACACCCATCTGATACGGGCTGTGATTAGGGAAAGCCACCCATGGCGTGGAGCCCCGGTGTCCCCAGGGAACAAAGTCTGTCCCTTCCCCTCTCAAACACCAATGACTCCTGTTTATGAGCGTTCGCAAGGATCACCTTTGCCTGCAGCTGAGAGGGGAAAGTCTCACGAATGTTTTTGCCACGGAAGCAGAAGGGGACTTTTACACATATATTTTGGAAACTCCAGCCAGTGAAAGTTTGGATGGGGCTTGGAGCAAGCTGGAGYAGTGGAAGGTGTCCCTGCCCATGGCAGGGGGCTGGAATGAGATGKGATTTAAGGTCTCTTCCTACCCAAACCATTCTCTGATTCCATGGAAGTCCCTTGAGAGAAACGTTCCAGTCCAAATCCCAYGGAAACTGGGAAACAAAAAACCCCCAAAACCCCAAAGACACCAAGGAAATAGGGAAGAATACCAGTCAAATGCAGATGGAAAAGGGGAGCAGGTCTCAAGGCAGGTGTGCAAAGGTCTTTTGGATGTCAATGAGAAACCAACACTGAAAATAACGTGGCACTGGAGCTGGGTGTCCCACCCTTGGGAAATAACRCTCAACATCTGGCAACAAATTATTTATTGCCAGAAGATAGGGGATTTACATTTTTCTAAAACCAGAAATATATCTATRCTTGACAGTTTTTTGAGAGACCTTACTGAAGAACCAGTCCAATTCTTAACATCTCCGAGGCACTGTTAAGAATTTTCTCCTTCGTCTTTGATTAAAAACTTTAGTATTTTGGTTTCCTGGGGGAAAAATCTCCAAGAAAAATAATATTTTTAATTTGTCACAGGCACAACTCAAATCACTCAAGTTTTAACTTGTTACCTTTTGATTACCTCTGCTGTGCTAAATTCTCCCTGGATTATGTCCACAACTCTGTACTGAATTATTTTCTAAGAAGAAGGGATTTTTTTATAGGAAAAAAAATACTGCAAAAATACTTTGGCTTTTTCTTTGGAAAATTATAATCAAAAACCTCAACAACTTCTAAGAAGAAGAAAAAAAAAAAAAGTGAAATGTTTTCCTTTCTTGAGATTTTTCAAGGAAACGAGTTCTTTCCTGACCAGCTGTTCCAATCCCTTCTCTTTTTAAGGAAGTTTATTTGTTCTAGATTTTGGCTGTGACTCAATTGTCATTTTAAGGGGGAAAGTGAGGGTTACATCACTGGATCCATGYGGACAAAAATCCCCCTGGAGGGATTCCCATCTTTTTGAAACCACCAGAATTGCTCCAGGGTGATGAGGTTTTCCTAAGATGCTGGGAAGATCCTGGATTCCTGCTTTTCTGGCTCCAGAGCTGCTTGGGTACAATAATTTACTGCTCTCTACCATTTCCCCGTGGGCACAGGGTGTAATCTCCTGCCATTTTCAGCCAGATTTTCTAGGGAGAATGAGGCTCACGTGAATATTTGTCTCTGTTAACTGGCGCCACTTTGTTAATTTTTTTGTCTTTGGACACTTCATGGTTATGCAGTTTCCTGCAGATTTTCCAAAAATAGTCYAGGGAAAAGAGAAAATAAGGCCACGTCTGAACATAACCCTTGCTAGACATCAGAGAATCTACATGGGATTGAGGCACAGCTCAACAAGAAGCCAAATTTTGTTGGTYTGCTCCTTGGGGAGCAATTGTCTTCCAGCAGGAAGCTGAGATTTTTGTGTACAAAGCAGGTGGACAAGCAAAAAAATAGAGTGAAGTTCTTGGTTTGTGGAAGGGTTTGCACGGAACRGGGAGCGAGCTGTGTCTTTCCAAAGGGTGATGCAGTCGAGCTGTGCTGTGCTGACCTTTGAACCTCCTGGTCCTGCCACAGCCAGAGGGAACGGACTGGCCCAGCCCAGGGCAGTTCAGAGAGTGACAGAATRGTTTGGGTTGGAAGGGTTGTTTGAGTTCATCTCATTCCATGTTCCTGCCGTGAGCAGGGACACCTTCCACCTTCCCAGGTTGCTCTAAGCCCTGTCCAGCCTGGTCTTGGGCACTTCCAGGGATGGAACAGCCACAGCTTCTCTGGGCAACTTGTGCCAGGGAATTCCCACCCTCACAGGGAGGAATTTCTTCCTAACATCTGGTCTAACCCTGCCCTCTGTCAGTTTAAATGCATTCCCCCCTTTTATAAAATTCCATGCCCAATTGTCCCTCACATCCCAGCTGCAGCTGAGCCCCAGTGCAGGATGTACCAGGAAGGCAGTGGGCGAATGCAGCATCAAAGTGTGGCATCAAACAGGGTACAGATTTCCATCAAAAGCTGAGCCTCTAAATTCCCAACAATCCCTGTCAACTGTCAGCCCAAGCTGGGGTTTGAATCCCAGAACCATGGAATGGTTTGGGTTGGAAGGGAYGTTTAGGACCAKCCATTTCCAGCCCYCTTCCATTGGGCAGGGAACCTTCATGTCGTACATGGGGATTSCTGTAACTCAGGAGGTGTTTTCCGTGCAGAGAATGGGGGGAAGGCACACGAACCTCCCCTTGGCTCTGCAGCCATGTCCTGGAGGGGCTGGGTGAGGAGCATTCCCATGAGGAGCAGGGTTCATGGAATGGGTTTCCCTGCCCAGCAGAGATGCAGYTGCCTGAACTCTGGGCAGTTCTGCCCTGTGGGGTTTGTGTTTATCCGTGGAATCTGCCTTGATTGTCACCAGGGTTGTTCTCCTGCCCCGATCTGCTTTTGCCCTGGCTATGGCCAATCTGGAAAATTGGGTAACATCAGAGCAGAAGGGAAAGGTTTCTRTTTCTGTCTCCTGGTATCTGTGTCCCAGCACATCCCTGCTGCCACASAAGTCCTGCAGCCATGGCAGGGAAAGGAGTCCCTCTTCCCAATAATCCCATGGGAATTCCTTGTGGAAGGAAGAGCTGTTTCTTGCAACCCCTAAAATCTGAATATTTGTGATTTCTCGAAATGTTCCTTCTGGGCTAAATTGAAAAGCAGAGCAGCATTTAAAGGTCCAGCCACCTAACTAACCAATTCTTTTCCCCTTCTCTCCCATCCTGGCAGCAGAATTTTTTGATGATTATTCTGAGGGGCGAGAATGTGTCAACTGCGGGGCCATGTCCACCCCGCTGTGGAGGAGGGACGGCACGGGGCACTACCTCTGCAACGCCTGCGGSCTCTACCACAAGATGAACGGCATCAACAGGCCCCTGTTCAAACCCCAGAGGAGGCTGGTGAGTCCAGATCACACACGTGGGGAGAGGAGGAGGCAAAGAAACCTCGGGCACCTGGAGATGCCGGGGGTGTTTCCATGTTTCAATCCAGTTGAGGTCCATGACTTTCAAAACAAGCCAGATTTTCTCGTGCTTGGGACACTCCAAGACTTTGTAGTGCCCAGAGCCGCTCTCCAGACACTCAGCCGGGCAGTGGAAGGGGCTGCAGGACACAGGGTGATTTTGGGATTTGTGGTGTCAGTTCAGCAAAAGCCACTCTTTGCTTTAGAATATTTGGAGGAAAGGCAACTTCTCTTATCCACAGGGGTCCCTGGTCACTGCTGGGTGAGCCCCTCACTTCATGCTGGGTTTTCTGGATCCTTTTTTTGGATACTCTGCTCACACATCTGTTGGGTGAGGTGAAGCCTCCATTGCAGGGCAGGTCAGGGCATCCCAAAGCCTGTGGGGTCAGGGTGGGGTARGCACCAGGAACCTGGGGGACTGGAACAGGATTGTGCAGCCTGGAAAAGAGAAGGATTGAGTTGACCTAATTGCAGCTTTCCTGAAGGAAGCCTACAGGAAAGATGGAGAGAGACTATTTACTAGGATGACAGGACAGGGGGGAATGGTTTCAAACTGACAGAGCAGGTTTAGATGGGATTTTGGGAAGAAATTCTTCCCTGTGRGGGTGCTGAGGCCSTGGCACAGGGTGCCCAGAGAAGCTGTGGMTGCCCCTGGATCCCTGGAAGTGTCCAAGGCCAGGYTGGACAGGGCTTGGAGCAATCTGGGATAGTGGAAGGTGTCCCTGYCCATGGCAGGGGGGTGAAACTTGATGATTAAAGTCCCTCCCAGCCCAAATAATTCCATGATTCTGTGAGTTCAGTGTTGATATCCTGCTGCTCCATGCATGTTTTGGTGAGGGGTTTTGGGAAGGTCTCTGTGTCCCCAATGACATGAATCCATCAAAAYARGCTGAGAAATYTGGAACTGTTCAGCCTGGAGAAGAGAAGGGCTTGTGGAGACCTCACAGCCCCCTCCAGTATCTGAAGGGTCCTACAGGGAACCCGTGACTCTTCATCAGGAACTGGAGTGGCAGGAMAGGAGCAGTGGGTRCAGCTTTAAAGAGGGGAAATTTAGGTTAGATATTAGGAAGATTTTTTTACTSTGAGGGTGAYGAGACTCTGGAATAGGTTACCCAGGGAGGCTGGGGATGCTCCAACCCTGAGAGTGTTCAAAGCCAGGCTGGATAAAGCCTTGAGCAACCTGKTCTAGTGAAGGTGTCCCTGCCCAYGGCAGGGSAGTGGGACGAGATGAGCTTTAAGGTCCCTTCTAACCCCTTAAAATCCTACGATCCTACAACATTCTGTGATAAAATCCCATGATCACGAACCCGAGCTAAAAGCAGCCACCTGAAAGCCAGGCTTCCACACTCCTTGCTTTCCACGAGGCTCCATCCCCACCCTGCCCTGCCCTTTGCATCGCTCAGCCCGGTCTGTGCCCAAACCCTGCGGGTGACASGAGTGACACGGGCAGCCCCAGCGCTGCCAGCAGCCACGGGCACCGAGCGCCCTCTTGTGAATTAATCCCTTTTCCAGGCACCGCCTGCTCCCGGCAGGAGCTGACCCCGGCACCCAGCGCCTCCCCTCCCTCATTTACCGGCCCCTAAGGCCTCAGCTTTGCGGGATGATGGGAAGAGTCAGGCAGGGATGGAGGATGCGGCTTTTTCTTCCTCCACCTCCCACTCTGCTTCCAGCTCAGAGTTTGTGTTTTATATGGCTTCAAGCCCGTTGCTTTCTCCTGTTGCCTTCTGAGCCTGACTAAACCAGTTCGCCCAGAAAAGGAACTTTGATCTGCTCCCTGCACTAATTAATTAGTGAGACTTCCTATTAATTATCCCTCTTTATCAAGAGGAGGRAAACGCTGCTGGAAGCTGCTTCTTTTTTTATCTTCCCCTTGAGCTCTGCGAGCAACATAGCGCAAAGCCAGCAAGGAATATGTAACATTTATGGTATTGATAACATTTTCTTGGGATAGCCAGGATGCCTGGAAGGGCTTGGGGGACTGGAAAATGCAGGATGGCCTGAGAYCCAGACACCTGAGTGTAGGTGTGTACACGTGCAGGGGTCTCTAAGCTGCCACTAGAGCTGCTGGAYATCTGGGAATCTGTTCAGGTGATGTGGGATTCTGGAGAAAAGGAGGCTCAGGGGGGACCTCCTGGCCCTCCACAACTCCCTGACAAGAGGGGGCAGCCAGGTGGGGGTCAGGCTCTGCTGCCAGGAAACAGGGACAGGAGGAGAGGACAGAACCTCAAGCTGTGCCAGGAGAGGTTCACACTGGACATCAAGAATTTCTTCACTGAAACAGTGGTCAGGCATTGGGAGGGGCTGCCCAGGGAGGTTTGGAGTCCCCAGCCCTGGAGGTGCCCAAGGAAGGTCTGGACATGGCACTCAGAGCTCTGGTCTGGTTCATGAGGTGGTGATTGGTCACAGGTTGGACTCAATGATCTTGGAGATCTTTTCCAACCTTAACRATTCTATTTCATGTCTCTGGTGCCATCGGAGATGGCCCAGGAGAGCTGAGACCTCCTGGAATCAGTGGCAAGGCAAGAGGGCGGAAAGAGCCAGCAGGACAACTGCGAAGGGGCGGAAAGAGAAAAACCCAGAGAAACAAGAGCAGCAAGAGGAGAGGGAACCCCGGGGCATGGTGGAGCGAGCTGGTTGGGCTGTGGGGCCCTGCTGATGAGGGCACTGCAGGTCTGATGTGTTTCCCTGCTCTGCTGTCCCCACAGTCAGCGTCCCGCCGCGTTGGACTCTCCTGCGCCAACTGCCACACGACCACCACCACGCTCTGGCGCAGGAACGCCGAGGGGGAGCCCGTCTGCAACGCCTGCGGGCTCTACATGAAGCTGCACGGGGTAAATCCCTGCTCTGGGAGGGTGTTCATGGCTCCAGGCTGGGGGGCTGAGTTCTTTACGCACCTCTGYGCTCTCCCTGAGCTGTTTTTCCTGCTGTCCTTTTGGGTTTAGTCCCCCTCAAGGGGGGTGTGCACGCTGGGTGTTTCTCACTTACTAATCATGTCCTCTTTACAAATAAGTCTTAAAACCTAATAAAACCAGGCCCAGAGTCTTCCCACATAAATTTATTAAAATAGAAGCACAAACAGATGAGCTGTAGTTCTCTTCTGGCCCTAAACCACTCGATACCATGGTGTGATCTGCCTTCTTATCCCCATTTGGATGCACACCTTGAATCTCTCTTGACCAGGGAATTTGGGCTCCGTCTTGTTGTTGCTTTCAATCAAACCAGCTCGMCCACAAGTCAGAACTGGAGTTCTCTTAGATGACCTTAATGACATTCAGAAACCAATGTGCTTTTCTGTTYGGATCCACAGGTCCCAAGGCCTTTAGCCATGAGAAAAGAGGGAATTCAGACGAGGAAACGCAAGCCTAAGAACCTTAACAAAACAAAGGCACCTGCAGGTAAATGTTGAATGAAGGAATTCATTTTATTATGTGTATTTGTGTATGCACTTATATTTCTGACCACAGTGCCCTCGAATCGGAGCTCCAATGACAAAACAGGCCAATTTTTTTAAAATGGGGGATGTCTAAATACCTAAATGCCCTTCCAACTATTTTAAAATTTTATTTTTACCATGCTAACTTCTGGGTGAGTGGGCACAGCCCTGTGCTGAAAGGTCTTTGGAAAGAGGCTGCTTTACCCTCTGGTTTCTCCCAGGCCCATCCAGCAGCGAGAGCCTTACCCCGACCACSAGCTCCACCAGCAGCAGCAGCAGCAGCACCACGACCACTGAGGAAATGCGCCCCATCAAAACAGAACCYGGGCTCTCATCTCACTATGGGCACCCCAGCCCTGTTTCTCAGGTAGGGAGGGGAGGTGCTGGCAGTGGGGAGGGGGGAAAAGAACTGGGAAATAGGATGGTAGACATGAGGAGAACATCCTCAAAACTTTACTTAGGTGCTTGAAGACAAGCACCGGAACGGAAGCTGCAGGAAAAGATGGAGAGAGACTATTTGCAAGGGTCTGGAATTGTAGGACAGTGGGGAATGGCTTCAAACTGAAAGAGAGCAGGTTTAGATTGGGTATTGGGAAGCAATTCTTCCCTGTGAGGGTGCTGAGGCCCTGGCACAGGGTKCCCAGAGAAGCTGTGGGTGCCCCATCCCTGGAAGTGTCCAAGGTCAGGCTGGACAAGGCTTGGAGCAACCTGGGACAGTGGAAGGTGTCCCCGCTCATGGCAAAGGGTGGGAATGAGATGATCTTTAAGGTCTCTTCAAACCCAAATTGTTCWGTGTTTCTGGAATTAGAAGGAAAGGGAGAGAGGAGGAAAGATCCTGCCCAAAGTACCCCACASAGGCTGCAATCTCCAGCCCTGCAGCAAATCCAGACACGTTTTCACGACAGCACCAGCCCACACTAAAGGGATTCACCTGGTCCTCTAAGATTTTAAGCTTTTTTCACAGCGTTTTCCTTTTTCCATAGGCATTCTCAGTCTCTGCCATGTCGGGACATGGATCATCCATTCACCCTGCGATCTCAGCTCTGAAGCTTTCCCCCCAGGCTTACCAGTCAGCCATGAGCCAGTCTCCCCAAACCAGCTCCAAACAGGACTCCTGGAACAGCCTGGTGCTGGCTGAGAACCACGGGGACATCATCACTGCATAACCTGGCCCCTGCCCTGCGAACTCCAGGCTGATGCGCTCGAGAGATGAAGAAGATGCCACGTGATCATCAAGTCCATGTTGTCTCCACCTCCCCTGCTCTCCTGCCTTCTCTCCCCTTCTTCCAGCAAAGAGGAAAAGGGRACTTACCCGAGGTGTAGGGGAGCTCTTATGAAATGAAACAGAGAAGACTCAAATCTCAGAGTAACTCAAGGATTTGAAGCCTTTTTTTCCCCACTTTAAATGAGCCTCTCTATTTGACYGTCACCACTTAACTATGAAACAGCCAGAAACAGAGATGGACACGGTCCTTGAGTTTTATTTAACAAWATCTGGCATTTTATGACTCAGACAATGGTGGAACAGAGACACTTCTGTCACCACCCCATTCTTTTCTCAAACAGAAGAAAATGCCATTTTCTTCTCACGGCCCAAATTCWGTGATCTTCCACCAAACGGAGCCAGCTCCAGGACAGTTTGCTGAACAGACTTCACTAGAGATTCTTTAGTGGCTTTAGTGGATTTGATATGATGTAGGGCAGAGAAAAAAAAAGAGACAACCCCCTTTCCTCCTCAGCTCACACATGTAGAGCATCACCTTCATTTTCCTAGATGGTCTGGAAAACTCATGAATGTCCATATTTAATAGCAACTCCTTTCCTATTTATCACTATGGAATTGTGGGACTGTGTTTCCAAAAGGCTTGAGCTTGGAGTAGGTCTGTCCAAAGTCAAAGGGGGATTTTGGAAGAAGGAACCTTCTGGAAGAAGGTAGATGAGACCCATGCTGGTCATCAGATGCTGGAGGAAATGGCTGGGCTCTTCCCTGATGGATAGCGACAAGCCAGGCTTCGAGATGATTCAAGAGCACAGCAAGTGAAAGATGCTCCTCTAACGCTGCTGTGCCRTTGCTTTTCAGACAGATAATTTAATTATTTTTTGCCTATTTTTATGTTGGTTTGGATGCCACTGATGAAATCTGACTGTCACTTRTTTTTGGCTGTACTGTGAGTGCCCACTTTCCCCCTAACAGCTGGCTCGTGGCCATTTCCCACATCCGATCCTTTAGGATTTCACTTTTTGCAACAGGCAGTGGCTTCAGCCCCCACTGGAGGTGTCAGGAGCTGCTTTCTTTATCAAGCATGTGCACAGACTTGCTTGCCTGCAAGAGAAGCACARCTCCATTAAACGAGACTCGACTGTTTGCTTGCCCATAGGGCTCCCAGCTACCAGGGAACCCTGGCAAATGGAGTTGGAAGAGATTCCAAGAGCCCACTGACTCATTCCCTTTTCCCAAAGGGATCAGTCCTGCCTACTCCAGCCCTGACTGCTCTTAACAAACTCAAACTCCAGCACGCCAAAGCTCCCCTGGGCAGTCCAAGTGCTTCACCAGATGCTTCCCATGACGTTTGCATCAACATTTCCAAGGAAGGACAGCTTTGCCTGTCCAYGCAGAGAGCTCCTGGGAGACCTCATCCTGCAAGATTCTTCACTCTTATTTCTGTCTGTTCCCAAGCTCTGTTGCTCTTCTTGCCTTCCCAGCTCCTCTCTTTCCCTCCCCGCATGCAGAGCTCGAGTGCAGAAATACCAAATGACAAATCTCTAAGGGGGATTGTGCAACCCTCCCAAATGTGCCACCTTCTGTCTCCCACTGTTTAACATTCCCWCAAGGAGTGTTCTTCCACACAAACCCAAGGCACATGGCTTGGTGAAGAGGAGAGCCATGGACAGGTTTGGAGCAAAAGAACGGCACTGTGTTGTCTTTGAACTCGCCTTTTTCCTCCTGGTGGTGTAAAAACTTCTCTAAGGAGAAGGATTTAAATGGACTGGTCGTGACTGGAGAGTCCTGGGCCCTCCCACGTTCCCCATTCTCTCCATAGCTCAGATTTGCAGGGTTTTGGAGGGGTGGCAGAGCCTCCACGCTCCCTAGAGAAAAACACCATGGCAATGATGCCATGGGAACAGGTGGGAGGTGTTTGCACCAGTTCCCACTCTTGTCTTGCAGAGCTAATGCAGTGTTTAGCCTCATTAGTGCTAATTACARATGAGGGAAAGACATTCATGAAACATGAATAAAAAGAAATGAAATTCTGTGATTTTGTTCAGGCTTTAGAGAGGAGGCCAGAAATAGCACTGAAAAATATGAATTTGAGGTGCAAACACAAAGGTGTTTCTCCATTGGCAGCAAGATCATTAGCCAAACTCCTCCTTGAAGTCAATCCCTTTGCAAATGGCACTCGAGCTCTCCTGGGATCTGGCTGTGAATTCCTGGCCATAACACAGCAGCCTGCACCACAAAATGCCCTGTGGCTCATGCCAACTTTTGAGACRTGCAGAACTACCATGGAAAGCTCAAGAGGGCATGGAGCCTCCTGGAGAGGATTAAAAGTCTCCACACCCCCATTTCTCTTTCCATCTGGAGGCTCACAGTRGTTTTGTCTATTCCCTTCCCTATTGCTGTGCTCCTCCTCCTTCCCTCCAAGCCAAATTCCCYGGTGGAATTTTTCTCCTGCCCTTAGAACCCACTCAGAGATGATAG
Source organism: Alauda arvensis (assembly GCA_902810485.1). Lineage (NCBI taxonomy): Eukaryota > Metazoa > Chordata > Aves > Passeriformes > Alaudidae > Alauda > Alauda arvensis. The sequence continues at coordinate 595,775 of CADDXX010000109.1, forward strand.
AAAGAACTCTGCTTATAATGCCWGAAGGAAAAAATCCCTGCAGGACATATCTGCCTTATGTCCCCTTGGTAGAGATTGATTAACTGGATTTTAGCCTTCGTCAAAGCCTGAAAAACAATTCTTCAAAGAGAGTGAGGAGCATTTACAAGTCCCTGCTAACAGAACAAGACCTCTGCTTTCAAAAGGTGAAGCTCTGGGGGCTGTGAGGACAGCTTTAGGGGCAGAGGGCAACTCTTTAGGGGTAGAAATCAGCTCTTTTGTCCCCCTTTCTGCWCCAGAAGCAGAAGTTTGGATACACCAGGTTCTGTGGTTCTTTTCAATCACCCAAAACTGCTGCAGAGCTGCTGTTGGCCCAAGGGATTGTGTCTTTTCCAGGCCAACGCTGATACCAGGATGATGAGAGACTGACTTCAGGATGCAGCATCACCATTTCAGGTTGATGGGTCCCCTTCACTTCTRATGATCAAATTACAGAATAATTTAACTCAGAAGGGACAAGATCAAGTCTCTCAAGGCYCTGTTCAGGCAACTTTTGAATATTCCCACGGATGGAAATCTCACCACCTCTCCGCATTCCTGTTCCAGTGTTTGACCGCCCTCATGCTGGAAATGTYTTTCCCAGACAAATTCATTGCTCACACTTGGGGATTCCCATTTAAGGAGTCACTGTGGGAGGCTGAACGTGGCCTCCAAGCCCAGGAATCACTCAGAGCCACGTCTTGCAAGTAGGGGCTGGGATGGCCAATGCAGGATGGCAAACTCCAGCAGTGACAGACCAAGGGATGCTCACAGGACAAGGGGATTAAAGTGCCACCACTTTCAGGACACTCAGCTCCTTCCAGCAAGAGGAGCCAATCACAAAATTCCAGGTTCCACATGAGCTCTGCTTTCCTCTGCTTTGGTAATGAATTAGATACAATTATTAGAGACCCATTAAGGCAAAGTAATTGTTGGTTTTATTATTGCTTTTATTGCTGGAGAACCGAGTGAGATCCATACCAGGTGCTACACAAATACAGGACTGAGAACTTAACCCTTCCCTGAGGAGCCAGAGGGAAGGGCCCACTCCTGCAAAACCCCTCAGCACATTTAAAAATGCATTTGTGGGAACTGTTCCCCTTGAGATCATCCCTCATCAGGAAAAYGTTGGTGCTGAAGGGTTTACAGCGCAAGGTTTGGTTGTGCCAAACCAGACTTTGGCACTGGCTCAGCGGCCAGCAAAGTGAGATGGGCAGATGAAAACCGGGACAAGGAGCCAAGAAAGGTCATTTAAGCACTTTTAAATGTCTTTGCTCTTTGTGGAAGTGCAGTATCTTGATTCACTTCAGTTATTCTTTGTTAATTGATCAGACAAGATCCACACAGATCACTTGCAATCTTACGGGCTTGGATGGAGAGGGTGCAAATCAGGAGGAGCTCAGGAATATTGCAAGGGAGCTTTGAAACCAATCARCAACTCTCAATGTAACATTGAAGCTGTGACTATGTCAGGGGTGGTGTTTTGTTTTGCCTTTTTTYTGTTTTTCTCCCCTTGTATTAGGTTTRAAKMTTCCCAGGTCATCTGGGAAGGTCTCATGGATACAGACACTTMGTTGTGAGGGGGAGAGGGAAACCAACCAACTGAACAAGCTGTAATTATTTAAAGATGTAAAAAAATATCTATTATGAAGTAGTATGGCTACCAATCCACGTAACTTCTACACCTTTAGAACTAATGGAAATAAAACAATGATAATAAAACCAGAAGGTTTCTGCTTGGTTCTGTCTACCCTYGTAGGCTTCTTGGAGAGGGAGGGGGGCAAATGATGAAACACTGAAAACATGAAATGCGCCTGGAGAAGAAATGGCAAAATGGGTCCTGTCCCAGAGAGCTCACAATGAAAGGGTTCGGGGAATTTTAAGTCAGAAAAGATGAGATCAGGTTTCTCAGAGCCCTGTTCARTCAAGTTTTGAACATACCCCAAGAGGGAAATCCCACCACCTCTCTGGGTTCCTGTTCAGTGTCTGACCACCCTCATGGTGCAAATGTTTTTCCAAATCATAGAATGTTAAGGGGTTGGAAGGGACYYTAAAGCTCATCCAATCCCACCCCCTGCCATGGGCAGAGACACTTTCCACTATCCCAGGCTGCTTATTGAGCCTGGCCTTTGGCACTTCCAGGGATGGGGCAGCCACAACCACCTTGGGCAACCTGTTCCAGTGTCTYACCACCCTCAAAGTYAATAATTTCTTCCCAATATCTAATCTAAATTTCCTCTCCTTCRACTTGTACCCATTACTCCTTGTCCTATATAAAATTCCTATACAATAAATATCAGATTATTAATGAGAACCAAAATCTTTGGTAAATTAATTGCCTGCACCTGGCACTCCCCAAACAATGAGTCACTGCTTGGAATCAATGTCCCCAAGTCCAGAACCACACAGAGCCCCCTCCTATACGTAGGATGGCCAACCCAGGATGAAAAACTCAGGTGACAGACCCAGCTTGGAGCAACTCAAAGCTAGGCTGGGCAGGGCTTGGAGCAATCTGGTCTGGTAGAAGGTGTCCAAGCCCMYGGCAGAGAGGTGGAACTGGATGMTCTCYAAGGTCCCTTCCAACCCAAAGCAGTCTGTGACTATGATTTTAATAAAAATGAGAAAAAGCCCCAGAATTGGTAACAACCCAAACACAGCAGAGAGGGRAAAAGCCCTTGGGGACACTTAAAAACCACCATGACTTAGCTTTTTGGTCTTCTCATTAAGTTTTACTCAGTAAGCCTTGTTCAGCCTGASTGCTTCCAGSTGAACYCACAGRCAACASYCTCCAGCTGAACTCMGGCTGTCAGCRAGGGCTGTGCTCAGCCACCTCCCACTCTGTAAGAGCACAGCCCTCCTTTAACCACCCAATCACCCTGCCAGGTACTGCCCAGCTTCCTTCCCAGTCCAAACCAGTTCACAGACCGGCACAGCTGGTGTGGTGAGTGAACCAGCGGCTGGAACGCGCCCATCCCTCCCCCAGCAGCCAACTGGGGAGCTCCCCTGCTATTTGGGGGGGAGGATCGTCCTCCCTTAAGGAAAGGAGGTGGGTAGAAGGGGTTTGGCTGTGGGAGGTCCTGTTGAGGGTGGGTAGAGGTGCTGTGCGAGGCGGCTGGGGTAGAGGAAAGGCTCTGACAAGTAGAGGGGAGGCAATGAAGTTAGGAGGGAAGGTTCCCCAGCCTGCTCCCCAACTCGGTGCACAGGGTGTGCCTGGGTGGATGAGAGCTGGATGCAGGAATGCGGGGCTTGGGGAAAAAGCACTGGGTGCCTTCACTGCCCTGGGGCCATGGGGGTGAGAATGGGGTGGGAACTCAGTGCCTGTTTTCTTAGGATGGCTGCAAATTGATGCTTGGCTGAATGTGAGGAGATGGAGAGCTCTGCACGCCCCTGACTGCGTGTGGAGGGGTCAGAGCTGTGCCTTCAGGTCCCTGCAGGAGCCTTGCCCAGGGGTGTAGGGTCACAGGGGCTTTCCTGCAGTCCCTGGGTGCAGGCAGAGCTGGAGTGAGCTCCGTGAGCCTTGTCCTTGCTCTGTTCTGCTGTGGGTGCTGGGCTTTTGTCTGGGCACAAGGACTGGGAACGAGCCCATACAGAGGGGGGATTTTTCCTGGAGGCCTGGCTCCCTGCCCCACACCTGCAGAGGCAGCAGCTCAGGTGGTCATGCTCATGGTGAGATGGCTGTCATGCCCTGCAGAGGGCTGGGGATGGTTTTTCCTCTTCCTCCTGGGAGAGGGAAGTGCTTTGGATGAGACTGAAGTGGGTSTAGAACAAAAACATGAAWTAAGGAGGTACATGGAGATAAGGGMATCAGGGACATGGATAAGGATGGCAGATGCTGGYGGTTCTGCTGTGCTGGGGAACAGGGCAGTCTTCCCTCTTGAGGAGGAGTGTTCCTTTGCTGTCAGACAGGTGACAGCTGGGGCAGTGTGAGCAGTGATTCCTTACAGAGCTCCCAGCACTTCCAGGCTCTCACAAGGAGGCTGTGGAGAGCTGACTTAGCAGCAGTCAGAGCTCTGCAGGTGATGAACTGATGCATTTATAGGAGTCAGGTATTATGAGCTCCTTGCAGGTGAGTCACTTCTGGGTTTGGCCAGCAGTCCCAGAAAAGGCTTAAAAATATTAATTAGCAAGATGGCATCAATGGTGGTGTTTGAAAAGCAAAAATGTTTTCATTAAGATGAAAATAAAAAAACATACAGAACAAAAGAGAAAAGCCAAGGCAGGTGCAAGGAAGATCTTAGCATGTGCTATAACACCTCAAAAATGCCCTGAAAACCTTTGGGCTCTTTTTAAATAAGTAACAATGAGGTGGGATTTTTGGCATCCTGCCCAATAGGAATAGCAACAGGTTTTGAGGTGCAGTTTCAAGGATCCARCTGGGTGTCTTTGTGCTGGCACATGGCCAAATGAGATATCGGTGTCTCTGTTTTTTTACCTTGTAAGAGAGACAAAGAGTGAAACCCAAATCTTTTCCTAATGTGGAAACCCCTGCTGCAGAAGGGGTGCAACCTCCACCATGTGAGGTGCACTTCCCTGGGATGTGAGCTCTGGGCTGCATGAGCTGTCCTGGAGCTCAATCTGTGCTGCCTGACACGAACCCAGTGCCTGGACAGTCAGGGCAGACTCCTTGGATGTCCTGTGCCCAGTTATTTCCAGGGGTCCAAACTGCTGCTGGTGCCTCTGGCAGCACGAGCATCTCTTTAGCTGTCTCTTGATTAAGACAATATGCAGGTTTTTTGGATAAAACTGGAGCAAGTCTTGAACAATCATCATATGTCCTTGAAAGCAGAGGACTAAAGCTCAGTCTTTTACCCTTGCTARATCTAGTTTGGATGACCACTTAATATCTGTACCTGGATCTAAGACATTAAATTAATGGTCCCTAACATGTTTTCCCCTTGAAAAAAAAAATGGGATTTGGTTTGTGCTGCAGCACAGGAATGGCTGGCTGGAGGTGGGAATGGCTCTTCTGATGGGGGACCTCAGGAYTGCTGTTGATTTTCTCATCAAGMYRTCTCAGAGCYCYGTASTGAGTGCTGTGGAGCTTGAAGCTGAGCCTCAGATCARTGCTGGTCTCTCTGCAGGGAGAGCTGGTGCTGTGGGATGAAAGCCAARCTGAGCTTTCCTTGCACACCCACAGCCAGCAGAAGTCCTCAGAAGAACAGCAAGTGACTGGGGCTTCATGCCAGAAATAATTCCCTGTGTATTGGTGTGACTTCCTGGAAGGAGCTGCAGGATGGTGCTGCTTCATCTCCCCCTCATGCAAAGCCTTCTGCTCCCAAATGCTGTCAGCAGAGTGTAGGAATGCTCCCCAACTGGTTCCATGCCATTGCAGTCAGTGGGGCAAGCAGGGGGTGGAAATGTTCTAATTCCAGGGCTGATCTTTCCATGGGAGCAGCAMTTCCCATGGTGTATTGTGGAAAAAAAGATGGGTCACTGATAAAAAAAAGTCAGCACAGATTGGAATGGTTTGAAGGGACCTTAAAGATCACCTGCTTCCAACCCCTCTGATGTGGGCAGGGAAACCTTCCTTATCCCAGGAAAAAAGGACTTTGGGAGATGCCCCAGGCCAAATTCCTGCTTGTGGAGTGAAAATTGCCATTGGAGTATGCTGTTCAGGGCTGTGTTGGATTAAATTATATATMATCTGCTAGGATRGAAACTCCTCCACCTCCCTGGTCMTGCTCCTATTTATCTTCAYTATTTCACTGCAGGAGGAGAATTAGGAGCATGTTTTGTGTATTTCTGAGTTGCAGCTTCCCTTTAAGTCTAGGGCAGAGTGTGACAAGGACCTGCTAATCCCCGTGCAGCTGCTGGAGATGCCAGAGGGCCCATCAGTGAGGAAGTTCCAGCTGCTGACCTCCCCTTTTGTGGGACAGGTGGTGGCCAAGGTCGGGGGGAGCAGCAGGAAGCTCGGTGTGAATGATCTGAATGCCCTGAGGCTCCAGGACTCCCAGGTGAGCTGTGGCACAGCTGAATTTACAGATCCATGACAAGTCTGGGGGAAGTCACCCTCGTCCCACACCTGGGTGACTGAAGGTGCAGAAGCTGTRAATGTTTCCCTGAGGGTTTCACCTGGCTAAGATGAGGTGTCTGTGCTGTGGGTACTTGTCAGAAGTCACACTGGGTCGCTCCTGCTGGGGCTTCACTGGCCTGACACCCCCAGGTGATGATTTGGACCTGACTGGCCAAACCCTGGTGCAGCCTCACCTCTGATTAAAGGTGGGGAGCAAAATGAAAAGCACCGAATGCACCCAGCACAAAGTGGGAAGATGAATCAAAAGCGATGATGACAAATTTCAAACCCCTGAGTGTGTGTCCTGGTGGGCCTGATTGGGACAGGGATTCAGAATTGAGTGGCATCTGAACACCTTGTGCTTCAARCAGGCAAATAAAGGAATCTACAAGGGTGATCCCAGCTCTGATGGGAATGGCTTGGATGCTGATGAATCCCATGTTCAGGGTGGGCTGATGTGCCCTCTAATAGAGGTTGTAGAAAGTCACTTTTATGGAAACAGCCAGATGTTTTATCCCTGGAAGTGTTCAAAGTCAGGCTGGATGAGGGCTGAGCAACCTGGTCTAGTGGAGGGTGTCCCTGCTCATGGCTGRGGGCTTGGAATGAGATGAGCTTTAAGGTCCATTCTAACCCAAGTCTTTCTAGACTGCTGTCATCCTTTATGGATCATCAGCACACCCCACCTCTTTCCTCAGGTTCATGGGAAGAACTTGTACCTGGCATTTGTGGCAGCTGAAGGTCCCTACGGACCGACTGCAGAAGAGACAGCGCTGCAAAGACAGGCTGCTGGTGGGGCACACTGTCCTGCCCAGGGACAGCAAGGACAGGCTGATGCTTCACATCCCAATTCCCAGGATGAGGAGCTGCAGGAACCCCAGCACTCAAGTTCTGAAGCCCCAGAGGCAGCAGAGGGTCGGGGCCATTGGCTGCGCATCCACTTTGGCTTGTTCGGCAGCGTCCGGGCAAACGAGTTCTCGAGGGCAAACAGAGCCAATAAAAGGGGGGACTGGAAGTATCCTGTGCCCAGGTATTTCCTCTTTTCTCCCAAACCAAATCTGTGTGGGAATGCTCTTAGCCTTGATTTTCTCTGATAATTTTTAAGGCACGAGTGACTGTGGGGTGTGTTCAACCAGAGAATCCACAGTGGAATTGTAGGATACAATTGCCTGGGGGTTATAGTACCAGCTCTGCTAAGGTTTTTATCTTGAAGAGAGAAGTTTTAGGGTGCCAGGCCGAATCATGCCCTAAAAATGCCAGTTTCTCCCAATTATGTGGTTTTTAGAAAGCCTTGGATAAATAGCAAGTGTCTCATACACCTGGAATCACAGGCTGGAGTGATGCTGTTGAAGGCAGCAGTGAATTGAAAACATGGCTRTGGTTTGTGTCCTATATCYCACTGGAATTGTACAGAGCAASRGGGAACAGCTTCCCAGAGARGCTGTGGCTGCCCCATCCTTGGAAGTGTCCAAGGCCAGCTTGGACAGGGCTTGGASCAYSTGGGGTARGGGAAGGTGGCCCTGCCCATGGCAGAGGGTGGCCCAAGATGATCTTTGGGTTCTCTGCCAACCCAAACCATTCCATGATTTTTTTTTTTTTGAAGGATGACTTTATTTCTATACAAGTATTTTTAGACACAGTTTTTTGTACCACTTTTAACATCCATTTCTCTGATATGTGGACTGTCCTGCTGGAGGCTTGGTCATCCAGRGCCACAGGGCAGCAGAAGGAAAAACTCTCCGCCAGTTGTGTGGGTTGACCACCAAGCTTCATGGCTGCAATCATTAAAGATTGTGACAGTGGCCAGCTGCAGAGTACAACAAGGAGTTCAGAGATGTTTCTGATGAGAGACTCCAACTCCCCTGCTTCTCCCAGGCTGGTTCTGCACTTTGAGAGTGGAGGCTTCCTTGTTTTCTACAACTGCCGGATGCTCTGGTGCTCCTCTCCGAGGGCTGATCCTGCTTCTGACATCCTGTCTGTGGAATTCCACCGTGGCCGGGCGCTGCGGGCCCTCTGTGCACCCCAYCCCATCTGCTACACCCTCCTAGACCAAAGATATTTTTCAGGSCTGGGTGAGTTCCAGGGAACAGGGGCAGAAGGAGAAATGGAGGAGGGTGGGTGGGATGTCTGCAGATGCAGAAGTGCATRTCTGGGCAGTTTTCTCTTTAGTCCAAGAGCTTTTGGTTGTTCCAGGTGAGGGCATCTTCAAGGTCTGTAACAATGGTAGAGGGAAGAGAACCTCTTCCAGTCCAATCCAAACTCTAAGCCTACTGTTWGGATGGCACCTCTGCTACAGGGAATGGTGTTGCTGGCTGTGATCCTTGAGGCAGAAATCACAGGCTGGAGCCAGCAGCCTGCATTGCCTTGATTAGAAATATCCTTAACTGCCTCCTCGTTTCTGACCCCCTTTCCAGGGAACATCATTAAGAACGAGATCTTGTACCTGGCCAGGATCCACCCGTTAACACCAGGCTCCCTCCTGGCTCTCTCRGATCTGGAGCGGCTGCTGGACTGCGCCCTTCAGTTCAGCTCCCAGTGGCTGCACRCCAAGCTGCGTGGCCAAGGGCTGCACCCCCAGGTGTACCAGAAGGAGCAGTGTCCCCTGGGCCATCCCCTCATGAAGGGCACTTTTGGACCCTCGGGTGGCTTCAAGAGACTGACGTGGTGGTGCCCTCAGTGCCAGCCTGCGGTGCTGCCAGGGCACGGGGACACTTCCCCAGTCACTCAGTGACCTGCAGGGTGCTAGGTGGCCTCTGATCCGTGCTCTTTGTTGTCCTAGAAGTTCTCTGTGGTTTCTTTGAGGCTGTTGAGTTTGGATCTTAGGGAGCTGGCAGGGTTAAGTGCTCAGTGGAGGTCCCAGGTCCCCTGAGTGGCTGCAGAAAGGAAAAAGTGGCTGTCCATGGGTGGTTTTATTTTTGGTATTTTTTTTGGTTTGTTTTTTGTTTTTTGTCACAGTGGCACGGCACTGTAAAGAGTTTGAACAGTTCTGAGGTGTTCTGGTTGCCCTGATGAGGTGACAGTGGATGGGAAGTGTAAAGGGCTGAGCAGGGCATTGCTGTGGTCTSAAGTGACCCTGTCCCTTGACCCTGGAGGAGTCAGCAAAACAGAGGATATCCCTCTGCCTAAACAGCTTGATTAATTAGGAATTAAAGAATCCTGCCTCTCTCTGGAGCTGAATACCTGTGTGCTGGGCTGTGATGGGGTGTGGTTAAACGTGAGGGGCTGATCCCCGTGTCAGATCTGACGGGAACAGCTCCCTCCTTCCACATCAAYGTGTACAAAATACACGTCAGCAGAGCTTGGTGGAGCTCATCTCTGCACCCACAGASATCTCTGCTTTGTGGCAAACTGCCAGTTCCAGATCTCACTATAAAAAAAAATAAAAATAAAAATACAGGGCGTGACAGTGTTGCATAAAACTCAGGATCTCCAAGGAAACCTGAAAACARAAAGGTTTGGAAATAGAGCTGTGTCTCTATACACTAGGTGGGAACTGCTGCTGCTGTCCTCTCTCCCTGGATTTGAGTTTAATAGTAAGTTGTTGACTTGAGAAAAAAAATAAAAGCTGGAATTGGAATTGGTGATGTTCATCTTAAGTGTGTCCTTTCTGGCAGTTTCTTGGTTAAAAACTGGATGTGCACATTGAAATTCCAGCTGCCTGGAATTGGGTAACAGCTACCTCTTTGGTGCTGCCTTGTAGAGAGTGGCACCAGTGACTTCCCTTTAGCTGTGGAAGTGTCCTCATTAATGGGAACTGGATTTAAAGATGGATTGCAAATCAGCTGGGAATGCTGCAGGTAAACACCTCCRTTGTAGGCAGCTGATTCCCAGGSAAGACTTGCACAGCCTCTCCCCTGWGAACTGCAATGYCTTTGAGTGGTTGCAGGTTATGGGATTGCTGAATAAAGCAGTTAATGGGGTTATGAGGCYGAAGAAGGTGGTTAATGTCCCTTCTGCAGGGTGTTGGCAAAGTATCCTTCCAAAGAAAAGAATCGTGGACTATTCTGAGTTGGAAGGGACCCACAATGATGATCAAAGCCCAGCTTCTGGAATAACACCACTCACGAAAAAAGAACCCCAAAAGCTGAAGCTTGTACTTTGAAGGATGAGGAGGGAGCTGGGTCTGTGCTGGGTTCCCAGCACTGGAAGGATGAGGATTGTTGGAGCAAGTCCAGAGGAGGCCATGGAGATGCTGTAAGGGCTGSAGCACCTGGAGACAGGCTCAGAGCTGGGGGTGTCCAGCTTGGAGAAGGCTCCAGGGACACCTTTCAGTGCCTAAAGGGGCTCAAGACGGCTGGAGGAGGACTTTAGACAAGGGAGAAAGGCTTCCTACTGCCAGAGCCCAGGGTTAGATGGGATACTGGGACGGAATTCCCAGAGAAGCTGTGGCTTCTCCGTCCCTGCAGCTGTCCAAGGCCAGGCTGGAGCAGCCTGGGATAGTGGAAGGTGTCCCTGAGCATGGCAGGGGTATGGAACTGGAAGGTCTTCAAGCGCCCTTCCCACCCCAACCCTCCCGAGCCTCCATGGCGGCGCCGCTCCCCTCACGCTCACTCGAGCGGCTCCGGGGCCGCCGACTCCTTCCCGCTCCGCCTGTGCCGACGCGCGCCTCCGCCAATCAGCGCCCGCCGCCCCTCGTCACACCAGCCGCGCCGCCTCCCTATTGGCTGGCGCTGCCCTGGTGCGAGCGCGCCTTAGCCAATCGGGGCCGCGCCCGCCCCACCGAGCGATGCGCCGAGCGCTGTGATTGGCTGCGGGGCGGGGCTGGCGCGGCCCCGCCCGTGCCCGGTTAAGCGGCGGGCGGGGGGGGGGCGGCGGGAGCGCGCGGCGGCGGCGGCGGTGGGCTCTGAGCGCGGCCCCCATGGAGCTGCTGCGGAAATGGCTGGGCCACCCCGAGGACATCTACCACCTGCTGCGCTTCAAGATGGGCGGCTACCGCGCCGTCATGCCGCGGATGGACACGGTGAGAGGCGAGGGATGCGCGCGCGGTGGGATGCGCTTCGCTGTCGCCGGTGCGCGGTGCTGCCGGTGGGGGAGCGGGAGGAGGAGGAGGTGGGGGGCACTGTCATGTCAGGGCGCGGATACGGTGTTGCCATGGGTGACTRTCCCATATCCAGCGTGTATAGGACCTGCCCGCTTTGTGCGCCTTGTGTGCGCCTCGGCGCTTCCCGGTTGTACCGGCTCCGGGCATCCTATTGCATTGCTTGTACCCTGCGTGCTGCCCACCGGTTCCGGGCATGCTGTGCATTGGTGCATCCCACGGGCTCAAAGCATCCCTGCATCGCTCGGTGCCGGTCCCCTGCGAGCATCCCACCGGTTCCGGGCATCCCACCGGTTCCGGGTATCCTGTGCATTGGTGCATCCCACCGGTTCCGGGTATCCCTCCATCGCTCGGTGCCGGCACCCTGCGTGGGTCGTACTGGCACTGGGCATCGCACAATCCCGGTGCTTCCCGAGCATCCCACCGGCTCCAAGCATTCCTGCATCGCTCGGTGCCGGTACCCTGCGCGCATCCTACCATCTCCAAGCATCCCTTGCATTGCTCGGTGCCGGTACCAATGCCGGACATCGCAGAGCCCCGGTGTCACCCGAGCATCCCACTGGCTCCGGGCATTCATTGCCCGGTGCCGGTATCCTGCGAGCATCCCACTGACACCGAGCATCCCACTGGCTCCGGGCATCCCTTACATTCATTGCCCGGTGCCGGTATCCTGCGAGCATCCCACTGACACCCAGCATCCCACTGGCTCCGGGCATCCCTTGCATTCATTGCTCGGTGCCGGTATCCTGCGAGCATCCCGCTGACACCGAGCATCCCACTGGCTTCAAGCTTCCCACGCCCTGCTCGGTGCCCGTACCCGCACGCATCCCACCAGCATCCCTTGCAYTGCTCGGTGCCGGTACCCTGTGCGCATCCCCGGCGCTCCGGGCACGGCACGGCCCCGGCGCTATCCGTACATGGCAGCGTCTCCGGCGGAGCCGGGATGGGGCGGGTTAAGGGGCGGGTTTCGGGCCGGGGGCGGAGCGGCCGCAGCCCCCCAGCCGCCGCCGCCGCGCCCCCATGGCGGCCGGCTCCCGGGCCCTGTCCCCGCCGCGGAAAGCGCCGCGGGCAGCGGGCCGGCGGCGGGGACAGCAGCAGCAGCAGCACTGCGAGCATTGCGGAGCCCCCGCGGCTCCCCCGGCCCCGCCGCCCGCCGCCCCCCGCCTCCAACCCGCGCCCCCTGCCCCGCTGTGCCCGCAGGACTCGCTGGGATGTGGCCTCCGCACCTGCTACCGGTAYCTCAACCAGACCAGCCGCAGCTTCGCCGCCGTCATCCAGGCTCTGGACGGGGAGCTGCGGTGAGCGGGGGGACCCCGGGGACCCGGGGAGGGGGTGCGGTGATCCCCCGGCGCTGGGGGTCTTTGGGAGGTGGAAGGGGAGGTGCCACCCCGACACTGGGGATCTTCGGGAGGGGGTGGGTGCAGCTTTTCCCCCCGATACCGGGAGTCCCCTGGGGATGGTGGGGGTGATTCTYCTCCCTGGGAGGTGGTGGGTGCAAYGCCACCCCAACATTGCGATCCCTGGGAACTCTGTGGGTGCAGTGGCCCCCCGGTTTCAGGGCGTCTCCAGGAGCTGGTGGGTGTGATGCCCTCCCCCAATACCAGAGCTGGGCCCATGCASTGCCCCCAAACACCATTTTTCTCCAGTGGAGCTGTTGGGACACGCTCCCTCTCCCATCAGGAGCTGGCTCGACTCACTCAGCTCAGCCCCACCCCGTGCAGCGGGACGTGGGGCTTTTCACGTCCCATCTGGCTGTGCCACATCCCCCCTCTGCGCCGCATCCTCCCCCCCAAACTGGGTCTCTGGGCTGAGCCTCCTGGCCAGCAGGCTGCTAAAACACAGGGCCTGGCAGTGTGCCCTGTGTGACACCCTGGGAATGTGTCCTGCCTCTGCCAAGGCTSCCGCTGGACAAAGGCTGCAGGGAGGAGGTGAGGAAAAACCTGGGGCTGACCAAGGGTCTGGGCCTTGCCTGGGAGGTGCTTTTGGAAGCAGCTGCTTCAAAACCTGCTCAGTTGTCACAGTTGGTTTGCTGCACGTTTGTTTTTTTGCTGTGCAGATTTTGCTGCCCGTGCAGAAAAGCTTCAGATGGGAATAGCAGCAGAGGATGTAAAGCTCAGCTGGCCARGGGGCCTCRTGCCATGTAAAAATTCTCCATATAATTCCTTTTATTCATTTGACAATTACTGATCTCTGTTTGTAAATGCCCAGTGAATCCCAAGATGGGTTGATGATCGAATTTAGGGGTTCTGGAAGTTGTTCCAGACACGTCTGATGGCTTTGCTGAGCAGTTGCAGGCACCACCCCGAACACAGGGCGATCTGTGGGGTTTCTGAGGCCTGGTTTGSCATTTTGGGGCAATCTGTGGGGTTTCTGAGGCCTGGTTTGSCATTTTGGATGGTGCCCCACGGCTGTGTCCAGTGTTTATGAGCTGGTGTTTGCAGCCTGGTTGACAGGAAAGGCAGAGAAGTTCAGTGGTTTGGCTGGAATTGCGTGGAAAATATGAGTGGGGCCAAGMATTAAGCTTTTTATTTTCCATGCTTTTTCTGTGCAGGAATTAAAAAAAGATTAAGAAAACACTATGAAACCTGTTAGCAATGTGTCTGCCCCGTGGTTGCTTCAAACTTCCTGYAGTTTTCTTTGTCTTTTTTGTCCTTTAATCCTTGCCCTGCAGCCTGCAGGGATCGGGATCACCCTTCAGGGCACAGAAACCTCTGCCTGGCATCCTAAAAATGCTCTTGCCTGWTCTGTGCAACCCMCAGTAGGGCAGGGATGGTGCTTGGATTACAGCTGCCTCAGGAGTGGAATCAGGAGAGACTATTTTCAAAGCCCAGGAGCTCCACTGGAGAATTTAGGGACAAACARGRGAGATACAAAATAGGGAGGACRSAGAAATAGGCAGAGCTGCAGCCTTATGGAAGGAATGAATTTTGCTGGATCAAAAAAAGTGCTTGCATTGATGTTGACCCCATCAGGGAGTTCAGCTGAGCCCCTGTGGTTACAGACAGGCATCCCAGAAGGATGGAAAATGGGGAGCTGCTGGAGCAGTGCTTYCCTGGCCAGACAGGGTATTGGTAGTTGAGCTGAAATGTCTGCTTCCTCTTTGTTTGGTATTTTTTGGCCCCAGAAACCACCTGTTTTGCTGGCCAGAGCCCTGTCCAGCTCGTTGCTCCATGGTTAGGGTGTTTTCTGGGAAGGTGGGAGGCTCAAAACTGCAGTTTCATCCCTGGCTGAGCCAACAACATCATAACTGGAGTTATGATCCAAGCTCATAGCTCCTCTCCTGGTGATGGAGAGGARAACAGGGATGCTCCTGCCTCTCTGCTGCCACTTCCATGGTCCTGCCTGTCTCTGGAACTCTTCAGSATCTAATCCTGAAGGTTCAGATGTCGTGGCAAGGAGAAAGGAGACCTCCTTACCTGGGCAGGAGGGAGCTGCACCCAGGACAGGGCTGGAGCTTGAGCTCTGCAGGATCCACACTTGTTCTTTGCAATTGGGTGCTTCCATTTGTGCCCTGTCCACCCTGAGCTTGAATGTTTGCAGGGATGGGGCATCCACCTCCTCCCCTGGACAAGCTGTGCCACAGCAAAGAACTTCTCACAGCAAAGATTATCTTCCTTTGGTTTGCTAAAATTGCCAGGGATCTAAATTCAGAATGTAATGGAAGTTAGGGAGGCAGGTAAGGTCTGGATGCAGAATTGGGGTTAAATAAGTGTTTGAATTACTGGAATTACTGCTGGCTCTTCCCTGGGCATGATGCCCCAGTGAGAGGTGCCTCTGGGATGGCATTCCAGGTTCTGCTCTGCCTTTCCTGGGGGCTCCTGGAAGCAGGTTGGAGCCTTGGGCTCTTGCATCCTGYTGGATGAACGTTTGCAGCCCAGCTGGGATGGAAAAACTCAGTCATGCAAAGGAGCAGGAGCACGAGAGAGCTGCTCATGTGGTTTGACAGAGGTGGTAAATACCCTTCTAATCAAGGAAAAAAGGCCAAATTTAACAGTATTGGCTCCAAGAGCAAGTCATTTTTCCCTGGATGCTTCATCACTGCTTACATGTTTCCATTCCAGGAGCACAGCTCTGTCACCTGGTAATTAGCATTTAAGCAGACCAAGCTATTTTCCATTTGTTTAACAATTAATAAATGTCTCATCTCCTTGGCATATACTCCTGTGCTCATGGAGATCTGGGGGTTATTTTATATAAATCCTGGAGTTGCAAACAGCATTTCTG
>CADDXX010000109.1:615191-641515 GCA_902810485.1 Alauda arvensis
GCTGAGATCCCTGGAGGGTACCTGGTCTGCTCCCAAAAGCAGGATCAGCTTTGCCTGTGCCTGACAGGCAGGTGTCCAAAATGATGGACATTTGCCACGATGTCCAAAAATTTTTTCTCCCCCTTTTCCAAGTGGCCCAGCTGTCTCACAGGGCGTTTCTTGATGTGTGACTCACCTTTTCCTTGCCCTTCCTAGGAAAGATGTAGAGATGAGTTGCACCCTCCTCCTTTACCACCTCTTTGTGTACACCAAGGCCACTGTCACATCTCCACACCCTGCCCTTCCTGCTTTTCTTCATCCCAGCACTGCTCCAGGGCTGTTCTGTGGGGGATTTTGGTGCTTCTTGTTGCTCCCCCAGACCTGCTGTCTCTCTGGTGACATCAATGCACCCTCCARCTCACGGGCACTTCTCTTGGGGGTTAGGTTTGGAGCAGATATGCCAAGAAGCTCTCGGACCTGGCCAAGCCAGAGAACATCGACGTGGCCGTGCAGTGCCTCAACGAGCTCATCACCAACGCCCTCCACCACGTCCCCGACGTCCTCACCTACCTGTCCCGCCTCAAAAACCAAAGTGTCTTCAACTTCTGCGCCATCCCCCAGGTGAGCTGAGCCTCCAGGGGGTTTCCTCATCCTCTGCAGCCCAGCTGGTGGGGAGCTGCAGCTGGAGGAGGTTCCGTGTCGTTGGGTTTTTTTGCTTATTTCTCAATTCCTGCCGTTTCTGCTGTTGTTGGGATTGTGGCTCCACTATGGTGTCCACCATGGTGACACTATGGGTGTCACTATGGACAAGGTGATGCCTTGGCAGTGCAGTAAAGGCTCCTCCTGTGTGTCCTCAGGTGATGGCCATTGCCACGCTGGCTGCCTGCTACAACAACCAGCAGGTGTTCAGGGGCGTGGTGAAGATCCGCAAGGGCCAGGCCGTCACCCTCATGATGGATGCCACCAACATCCAGGCTGTCAAAGCCATCATGTACCAGTATGTGGAAGAGGTAGGCTCTGCAGTTTGCTTTGAGTCGTTTCTGCCTCCTCCTGCCCCAGTTTTTGGGGTGGAATTGGGAATACACAGGGATCTGTTCGTTTTATCCTTGGCTCGGTGGTGGTGGGGAGTGGTGACCCTGATGGGGTTTTGGCCTGGACCAGAGTGTGCTTGGTCTGTGTCTGTGTTGGGAAGTAGGGACTGGGGCCAGTGGCACCTGGCCTGGGCCAGCACAGTGTGTGCAGCAGTCCCAGGGCAGTGCCTGTGCCCTTGATCCCATTCTGGGGTCAGTTCTGGGCCACAAAACAAAGGACATTGAAGGGCTGGAGTGTGTCCAGAGAAGGGAGCAGAGCTGGGGAAGGGTCTGGAGCACCAGGAGTGGGTGAGGGAGCTGGGGAGGGGCTCAGCCTGGAGAAAAGGAGTCTCAGGGGGGACCTTATGAATTCCTCCTGCCTTCAAGGTCCTATGGAGATTAAAAGTTCATGCGGAGACTCAACTGCTGGGTGGTTTCATTGGGAAAAAAAGCATCCCCCTCCCCAAAACCCAATTCCAGTGAGAAAATTAAATAAATATGAATTAAAAAGGCTTCACTTCTGCAGCAGGGAGACCCCAAACTCTGATGGGTTATTAGATCTGCCCTCGTGAACTGGCTGATGCCATGGCAAGGGACAGTGACACTGCAGGGCTTTAACCCAGGAGAGGGTCTGTGCTTGTGCCCACCTTGCTCAGACTCCAGATGAGTATCTCAGAGGGCCATGAGAACTCCAAATGCCACAGAAGCAGGTGATGATGTGGCTGTTTCCAGGCAGGAACGTTCCCACTGCTTTGAGCTGGGCTATACAGTGAGTGAGGACTGGAGGGTGAGAACCTCTGATCCCAGTAACACCGCTGGTCCCAGTAACACCACTGCTCCCAGTAACACCACTGCTCCCAGTAACACCGCTGGGTGCTGAGGGATCCTGTCTGAGGCCGTGTTGTCCCATCACGGGGTGCCCTCAAGAGGCAGCTTGGCTTAGTGCACCTCCCAAGGGAGATGTCCCTGGGACCCATCCCGTTGTCCCTTGCTTCACCGAGCTCAATCTTGGCCCTTAAAACTTCAACCTCATCCCATTTTCCCCCCAAACCTCCTGTGGGAGAGCCATAACTCCTCCTCTAAACCTCCTGTGGCAGCCCTAACTCCTCCTCCCTCCTCCTCCCCCTGCCCTAGATCTACCAGAAGATCCCGAGCACGGACCCCTCGTCCAACAAGACGCAGCAGGTGATCGCCTCCATCCGCGCCCTGAGCCTGCCCGGCGGCCCCATGGCCACCTCCCGCCACCACTACTCGCCCATCTACCTGTCCTGTGCCATGCTGCTGGCAGCCCTCAGCTGGCAGTACCTCAGCACCCTCTCCAAGGCCACCGAGGAGTTCGTGCAGGCAGGAGAGAACTGAAGGGCGCTGGCCGGGTCGTGGGGAGGGGACAGGCGGTGGCAGATCAGGGGAGGGAGGCTCCTCACCCCCCCTGCCATGGGGGTGGCCCAGCCCTGGGCGCTGGGATGGTGACAAGGATGGGACAGTGGGGGGCTGCAGCCCCGGGGTGACAGCGTGGCACTGCTGGGCTCCATCCTCGCCGCCCTTGCTGTCTGCTTGGATGGCTGCTAATGCTGAGTGGAGTCGTGGTGTTTGGGGTTGAGTATTATTTCCCCCCCCCTTTCTTTCCTGTTTACCTGAATATTTTGGGTTGTGTTTTTTGTTTTGTTTTGGTTGTTTTTTGTTTTGTTTTGGTTGGTTTTTGTTTTGGTTGGTTTTTTGTTTGTTTTTTCCTGTTAGGATGGTTTGAAATAGAAACTCCAATTGTTTCCTTTCTTCCTTGAGATTTGAGGCATCTTTCCAGCTCAGAGCTGAGCAAAACCCTGAGGGTTTTGCCACCCTTTCTTTAGGCAGCCTCTTCTCCCTCRCCTCTGGTGCCTGCTCTGTGCTGGAAGGACAGCTGGGAGAGGAATGTACTTCTTATCCAAGGAAAAAATCTCTGGCCACTTTCTGGCCCTTAGTGATTGCCATCCTGCAGCCTGGGGAGAGGCAGAGGCTGCAGCCACGTTTCTGTTGTGCTGAAGGACGCTGAAATGAGCCCTTTTRATGTTAAATACACGGGAGGTGAGGCACTCTGCCCACCTGGATGTGCCCCCAGCYGAAAGGCAGCTGTGCAGCTGGGGACAGGTGGCCCCTGCAGTGACACAGCTCCTGTTTCAGCACTGGGAGGAGGTGGTTAAAATGAGAAGGGAGCTCTGAGCTCTTAACCCCAGGCCTGGCTCCAGCCCAGGCTCTGGGCTCTGCACTGACAGCCCCAGGGGAGGGGTGGTCGTGGCAGAGCAAGGCAGGGCAGTGAGTTTGCACCCTGCTGTCCCKCACAGGATGATTTTTAGGGAGGCACTGGTCACCCTGGAAGGCAGAAATACCCCCTGCCATATGAGCTGGGAAGGCTGGAGGCCCCAGGGGGGTGACCAGGGCAGGTTTCCCTGGCCCACTTGGCTCTGGCTTTGGGTCAGAGTGAGGTGTGAGCTGCCAGAGGCTCCCACTGCCGTCTTCGAACACGTCAGGCTGGACTTACAAGAGGAAAGGACACTCTAAAGGCAAGTCCTGTTCTCCTGGGGTGGATTGTTGTTTTCAAGGTCCCTACCCACCCCCTTCAAATGCTGCTTTGCTGTCGAGAAGGGAAGGAGAGCCCCTGTCCTGGYCCAGGACAGAGCTGCGAGGTGCAGGGTGGTGGCCTTTGCAAGGCCAAGCCCCTGTGGCCAGGCTGTCACTCAGGAGGAGAGCCCCTGCTCCACAGTTCCTGGTGTAGATAGTTTTAAGCTGTTGTTCTAAAGAAACTCGTGGTAGCTCTCTTTGTGCAGCTTCCTGTCTTGTTGAAATTAAAAGTTTTCTTTGGGAAAAAAAAAAAGAAATGCTGGATCATCGTTTATTTTTCTTTCTTTTCAGCTGTCATTTCTTTTWCACCAGTAATTCCCCCACAAGTTGCAAGCCCTCAGCTCACGAAATTCCAGTGCTCCCTTGGTGCCAGCTCTGGGTGTCAAAGCACAGCCCCGAGTGCCAGAGCTGGAGGAAGAATTTTAATCAGGGGGGGCAGCTGAGGGTCCATAAATTCACTCTGAAAGGAGTGGTGGCACAGCCCAGGGCTGCAGGGCTCTGGTGCCTCCTCAGGGACGCTGGGGACAAGTCCTGGCTGCTCTGTGCTCCTTCCCCACCACCAGCACACAGCCCCAGGGGTGGCTGTCACCAGCAGGGCACAGGACAGGGCTGGCAGTGACCACACCTGCACCAGGGAGGGGATTCAGCACCCTCAGGTGAGACCCCACCTGCAGAGCTGCCTCCAGCCCTGGGGCCAAGAGCAGAAGGACGTGGAGCTGCTGGAGCAAATCCAGAGAAGGCCACAGAGCTGCTCTGAGGGCTGGAGCCAGGCTGGGAGAGCTGGGGGTGTTCACGTGGAAAAGGCTCCAGGGAGAGCTCAGAGCTCCTTCCAGAGCCTAAAGGGGCTCCAGGAGAGCTGGAGAGGGACTGGGGACAAGGCATGGAGGGACAGGACACAGGGAATGGCTTCCCACTGCCAGAGGGCAGGGATAGATGGGATTTTGGGAAGGAGTTCTTGGCTGTGAGAGTGGAGAGGTGCTGGCACAAGGTGCCCAGAGAAGCTGTGGCTGCCCCTGGATCCCTGGAAGTGTCCAAGGCCAGGCTGGATGGGGCTTGGAGCAACCTGGGACAATGGAAGGTGTCCCTGCCCGTGGCAGGGGTGGCACTGGATGAGCTTTAAGGTCCCTTCCAACCCAAACCATTCTCTGAAGACAGAARGGTCTCACTTCCACTCCAAACCATCTGAGGCAGCAGAAGCCAAGCAGAAACAACCAAAAGCCAGGGGCCAAAAGACTCTGGAGAAATCATTTATTGGCACAGGTGTTCCAGCCAAATACAGCACAGCTCTGCCTCACTGGTGCCTGAGCAAGCAGAGGTAAGGGGCTATTTTACAGTGCATGGAGAACCTGCTTCACACGTTTCAGACCCACAGCCTCAGCTCAGTAATAAACTTTGTGCTTTAAAATTACAAAAAAAAAAAAAGAGAAAGCTCTTTGCTATATTAGTGTTGGCAAATCACATGATTCCTCCTATACACAACCTGTTACACCTCCCCCCAGTAAAAAAAATAAGGTTCTTTACCTTCCTTAATGCCTGTGGCTCAAGAAAAAAAAAGCTTTAATCATGTCCAAGTTAGTGAGACACCTCCATGAGCTCCCTGCAGCAGACTTGGGAAGCATCCCTCAGCTCAGCATTCAGCACCTGCAGCCCCAAAGCACCCCAGATTTTGGGTGCTGCACCCTTGCCCAGGCATGCCCTGCACACATCAAGCTGCTCAGCTATGGAGGAAAAGGGCTTTGCTCTTCCCAGCTCCCTCGCAGATGCTTGCAGGGTATTTGATCAAAGGCTCATGAAGCTCCAGCCAGGCCCTTCCCCATCATCAATAACCCCAGACTACAGCAGATAAAAAAAGCCAGTGAACAGTTGAGGAAGRAGTGGTTTAAAAAGCCAGAAGGATGGAGCAGAGCAGGCAATGCACAAAGGACTTGGTGCAGGCAGCTCTGGCCGGAGCCACCCTCACATCAAGTTCATCAGTATTTTGTCATTAATTGTAGCCAATTCAAGGCACACACTCACAGGAAATTCTTCCCTGCTTGTTTCAGGTGCTAACAGTCAGATCAACCCATCTGGGGGTGCACAAATCCCCCCTGGCCATGGCTTTCCAGCAGCATCCACCTCTGCTGCCCCACCAAGTCCCCAATCCCAGCACAAAGCTCCTGTTTCCTGCCCTCCCAGTAGCAAACTGAGCTGGAAGGGGTCCAGGATAAACCAAATTCCAAGAGGCCAGCGAGCCCTCCAGCAGYCCTCTGAGCAGGGAATGCCCCCATGTCCTGCTGTGACCCACCAGAAGCAGGAGGCTGGCAGAGAGCAGTTCCACCTCCAGCTCCACAGTACAATTTTAAAAACAAAAAAACCCCCAAAAATTAAAAAAGAAAAAAAAAAAAAGATAAAAAGCTTTAATCAAGTAACCTGAACTAGAGTCTCTTTTAGAAGGGGGGAGGGGGTCTCTGCACCCAACCCACTATCAGTTAAAAGCATCAGGGACTCAGGATTATTGGTGGTTTGATCAGAGTTACATCCTCTTCCAGTACTGCTCCGTCCTGGGGATGCCGGCCACGACCTCGGACTCGATGCCACAGTGGTCCTCTCCTCGCAGGATTTTGAAGAAGCCTGGGAGAATGCCAAAAAAAAAAAAATAAATCACCCTCTCCATCCATCCGAGGGGAATTGGGGCGGGGAATTGGAATTGGGGCGGGGATTGCYGGCGGTGCTCACCGTTCTCCCCCCAGTCGGTGTTCCAGGAGTTGGCCACCAGCCAGTAGGGAGTGTTGTTCTCCACGCCCCAGCCCAGGATGCGGATGGCGTGGCCTCCCACCTGCTCCCCAGACACGTGCTGGTAGACCCCTGCAAGGGGAAAACAYCCCAAAATGTCAGCAGGGATTGCGTGTGAACACCACAGAGAGCCTGGGGGCCACCCAGTGTCACAATCCCCAGAGTGGCTGAGGAGGGGTTTTTGGTTAAATGTGGAATTGAAATTTAGTGCAGAGTCTGGAGGAAGGAGTTCTATACTGGGAGACAGCCATAGGACAGAAGGGAAAGGTTTTAAATGAAAAGATGGGAAATTTAGGTTGGGTGTTAGGAGAAGATTCTTCCCCTTGAGGGTGGGGAGACCCTGGCACAGAGTGCCCAGAGAAGCTGTGGCTGCCCCTGGATCTCTGGAAGTGCCCAAGGCCAGGCTGGACAGGGTTTGGATCAGCCTGGGATAGTGGAAGGTGCCCCTGCCCATGGCAGGGATTGGAATGAGATGGTTTTTTAATCATTATCTTCCCACCCAAACCATTTCATGATTGTGTGACCAATGCTCAGCACACAGGACACCCAGGGACATTCCCCATGGGGCTCAAAGGCAGCTCACAACCTGAGTTTTGAGGTCCTAAAAGTTAAATCCAAAGGCAGCTCACAACCTGAGTTTTGAGGTCCTAAAATCAGAGCTGTTGTTGTCAGCTGGAATTTGAGGTGCTTCCCATTAGGGGTTCCTTCCCTGATCCCATCCCAAGAACCCATTGCCCTTGCTATGGATACAGGAGGTGGCATCTCCCCATGTCCTGGCCACACCAGAGCCTCAAGTGAGAGGTTCTGGAGAAGACTGGAGAAGACAGACCAGGCCCACAAAAGAAGGACAAAGCAGGGAACAGGGAACAGGGCTCATCCCCACTGCTGCTCACCAGATTTGTACATCAGGAAATCCTCATAGACAATGAAGGCTCCTTCCACCGGGCCGTTCTTGTAGATCTCAGCCATGATCTCCTTCTCGCTGCGAGGGACCCCGTAGGATGTGATGCCTAAAAGGAAAAGAATTCCCACCATTAGGATRGCAGTCAGACCACACAGGATGGCTCAAACCTGCTCAGTGTGACCTCTTGCACTTCAATTCAAGTTAAATCCAAACCCAGCAGCTCCAGAGACACTGATACAGCCAGGCAGGAAAAGTGAGCTCCAGCCATCCCTCTTCCAGAGGGAATTATTTCATCTGAGTCCTATTCTGTACCCAAAGACCTATTCCAGACAGCTTTAGTGGGAATGGGCATTTTTCCTTTGTACATTCTCCTTTTTAAAACCCAAAAGACTCAAGGTGAAGACAAATCTCCAACAGCCAGATCATCCTAAATGTGCAGGGCTGGCTGCTGCCAAGGAGACTTGGAGGTGGCTTTGACACCAGATGGGGCTCAGCACCACACTCTTCAAGCAAACCACGAGGACTCCAACCAGTTCCACCAGTTCTCCCCTTCCCAGCTGAACCCCAGCAAACACAACCTGTGCCTCTGCCACACTCAGGTTCACTCCAGGACCTCCAGAATGGAGGCTCCAGGGATGGGGCACAGGAAAATAAAAACACCCAGGAACAAATTCAATCCTGCCCACCCTTCCCAGCTGCTTTGGGGGCCACCTCCCTTACCATAGTGCTTGTCCTCCTTGTAGGAGGGCGAGTAGCCAGGCTCACAGTGGCGGCTGCACCTCGGGGTGCTCCCTCCCTCGCCGGTGCAGGGGGGCCGGGAGCCATTGACGTGGTGCTCGCAGGGTGGGATGGAGTAGGGCCGGCAGCCTGTCCAGGACAGAGGTGACATCAACTGGCTGTCCCGAAAGATCCCCCCAGGAGCACCAGGGAAGAGCCTTTCTGCCCACAAATCAGTGGGGTGCAGGAAGTCCTTCCCCTGCAATGCCACCATGAGCAGTGTGTTTCCCAGCAGAGCTGCTTCCCACCACACCTCCCTCTCCAAATGGTGATGGGAAAGGTGGAAACATGGAGCAGCTGATGGCCATGACAGGGGGAGGCAGAGGGTTCCGGTCTGGAAGTTATAATTTGAGGGGGAACGTGTCAGGAAGACTCCTGACCTCATCCAAARTGYACTCAACTGGTTCAAAACCAGCAASAACACAAMATTCACAGCYTGAGYCGTTCCTGCTATGGAAACAGGAGCCYTGTGGGGTGTGCTGAGAGCTCCTGGCTCCCTTCCCAGATGGGCCTCCTGCCTCTGGGTGCTGCTCAGGGACCTTTGTCCCAAAGGAGTGGCTGGAAGGAGCCATGGGAGCAGGGGCAGCCAGCTGGGACTGCAGAGGTGCYCGAGCTGAAGGACCAGGAGAGAAGCATCTCGAAAAAACACCAAGCAGAGATGCTCCTCCTTGCTTTCCCAAGGGTGCCTGCCAGGACTTACCCACGTGGGAATCGTAGAGACCCCCGGACACGAGGCCCCTCTCTGTCCAGTACCTCCAGGCTCCAGAGGGGTAACCACCATTGCACCTGGGGGAGAGGCACCAGCTCCAGCCCCAGCCATGCCATTTTGGGAGAGGCAAGGGGATGGAGCCAGCCTGGGATGGTTCAAAGGAAGGTTTGGGCATATTAAACCTTTTTTTTTTTTTTGGTCTGTTCTTTTCTTCCCTAGGATTGCCTTGGCAAAGAGGAGACACCAAGGCCTCAGGTGAGGAGGTAAGAGCACTCATGGCTTCAAACCTCCAAGTGTCTCCTTACCAGGTCCCTGATCAGCTTCTGCTGCCAGGAGCAACAGGATTTGGAGACTCAACTCCCTACCCTGTGCTCAACAACTGGGAAGGCCACAGGCAAAAGGCTTCTGCCTGAAAACCAAGGATGTGGGGCTATGAAAAGATAAATCCTTTGGCTTTGGCAGCTGCCAGCTCTGTGTGGGAGAGCATCACTCTGTGACTGCAGCCACCACCATCCACTGTGCTGGGGGCAGGATGTGTCCCAGTCCCTGGAATCACCTTGATGCTCCCACCTAACTCCCTCATCCACAGCACAAACCTCTGGAGGAGCTTCCCTGCTCATCAGGGAGGCAAGGAAGGCAGGGCTGAAGCAATCAGCACCTCCAGGGTCTGCCCCTGCTCTTCCCAACCACCTTCCAGGTGCACAAGGACCAGGAGCAGCTCACCCCATGCCACACTCAAAGCCACAGCACGACAGCAGGTCCTCAGCTGAGACCTCCACGCTGACCTTGGCGTTGGTGTGGACACAGATCCGGTCTGAAATCGCTTCCACGGCGCCAAAAGCCTGAGGGCAACCCCAAAACACCCCATTAGAGCTGGCCAGGGGGAGGGAAACCAGGAAAGCTGCTGGAAATGAGTGCAGCAAGCATGGCCTGGCTGGGAGAAGCCACCCAGGAGCKCAGGCACTGCAGGATCCCACAGTGTCCCCTCAAAAAGGGCAATGAAGATGCTCCAAGGGCTGGAGCCCCTCTGCTCTGGAGCCAGGCTGGAAGAGGTGGGGGTGTTCACCTGGAGAAGGATCCAGGGAGAGCTCAGAGCCCCTTCCAGGGCCTAAAGGGGCTCCAGGAGAGCTGGAGAGGGACTTGGGACAAGGGATGGAGGGACAGGACACAGGGAATGGCTTCCCACTGCCAGAGGGCAGGGATAGATGGGATATTGGGAAGGAATTCCTGGCTGGGAGAGGGTGGGGTGGCCCTGGCACAGGGTGCCCAGAGAAGCTGTGGCTGCCCCTGGATCCCTGGAAGCATCCAGGGCCAGTCAGGACGGGGCTCGGAGCACCCTGGTGTCCCTGCCCATGTCAGGGGGTTCAGCAGCAAATACAAAGGCACAGGTTCTGCCCAGTGAATTTTGCAAACACAACATGAAACCTCCCCTGTCCTTACCCAGCAGGAGCCACAGGAGCCCTGGTCTCTTATCTCACTGATGGTGGGGCAGTTGGGCCACTGCTTCCGCGAGTCGAAGTTATCGGGCAGCTCCATGTCTGCAGCAAAATCCACCCTGTGGGCAGAGGGAAACCCTGCCTCAGGAACAGCAGCAAACCACAGCTGGGTGCMCTGCACTCCCCAGCCTCCTCTGAGGGTGACCTGGAGGACAAGGGGCTGTTGTTTGCTTACTGAGGGAGCATTAAATACTTGTGCTGTCCTCAGCCCAGGTCTGGTGTGTTCGTTTTCAAGGATAACAAACTGAACAACTGGTCAAGTACCTGGCAGGGCACAGGATGGATTTTCCCTGCATGCCTCATGTTTAATTCCATGAACAACGTGCAGAGAGCTGCACCAATGTCCAGCCTGCTGTCCTCAGCCTGCCAGGAGAGCCCCTCACCCACTGCAGATGCTCAGGAAGGATCCACACAAGTTTCACTGGAGCTTCACCTTCTCCTCCCTGCACTCACCTCTCRGGGAGCTTGGGCCCACCCAGGAAGGTGCCACAGAGCTTCTTCACGTAGCTCATGTCAGCATTGTGGAAGTTGTGCCCTGCCTGGGGAGAGACACACAGAATTGGGACGTGACTCTGCAGAGCCACCAAGAGCATCTCTGGGACCACATCCCGGTGCTCCAGAGCTCCCTGAATCCCAGCCAGAGTCTGGCACTGGCTGCAAAGCCCAGGGGCCAAGAGCCAACCACCTACAGACACAGAACACCCAGGATCAGCCCATCAGGACCAGAAAGGTCCAGCTCAAGGCTTTGGACACAGCAAACTGGCCAAGGAAGGGTCAGGTCACCAGGAACTGGACTTTCACTGCTTGTCTCCAGCCTCCTGCAGTTTCCTATTCTTATATTGCTCCTATCCCACAAATCCATCCTGCTCTGCTCCAAAGAGAAGCYCCACAGCTCCTGTCACTGCAGGAACCCCTGGTAACATCACCTCRCTGGAAAAGTCAGCTGGGACCAAGGCTGGATGGATGTCACCACTGTGGTGACATTCCCAAAGCTCAGCCACTGAATCCCACAAGGAGACAGTCAGCAATGCATCCCCCAAAAAAACCCAAACCAGCCCAGTACTCACCTTCCAGGTGGTGTTGAGCTTGTTKATGTGGTTGACCAGGTCATCTGAGAGAGGAGGGAAGTAAGGAATGCTGCGAGCGTTGGCGAAGGCCACCAGGACACACAGGAGGGACAGGGACKGCCACATCTTGGCTGCTGGACAGGACACTCCACCTGCAGCCAGATTGGAGCAGCATGTGAACCAGGCCCAAAGTGGATTCAGCTGCAGCAAATGTGGGAGGATAAAATGTGTGGCTGCACCAGATCCCACCAGATCCCCAAAGGTCAGGAGAGAGACACAGGGACAGAGGAACAGCCCCCCATCCTGCAGCCCAGCAGAAACCACACAAGGCAACCTTGTTTGTTGACCACTGCAGGATTARCAGCAGCAGGAAAATACCTTTTGAAGCAGATCCAAGGGATTTGGAAGGTATTAAAACCTGTGTTTACTTCCACAACAACAGAGAATAAGCACCAGGAGAAGGAATAAGTGACATCCCATCTCCACACCAAACTTCAAGTGTTTGACAGGCCCTGGCCCTGCTCTTCCCTTTAAAGATATTACTCCAAATTACATTTTTGGCCAGCCCGTTGCCCTGGGGGTGTCACAGCCCCAGGTGTGACCCCCTGTCCATGGCTGCTGTCCTCTGCTCCCTTCCCATGGGAGGTGCAGGGCMTGAGGAAAGCCCCAGTTTGGGGATCAGGGATGCACAGGAGATCCAAGAGCAGGAAAGGACGGACCACAGCCTCCTGTGCAGGAGCTCAAGCACCACCCAGCCCAGCCCACAGCCACTCCGTGGTTTTAYCTGCTCCCCTTTAACCTCGTTCACACCGAATTGCCCAACTTCMAGCTAACCCCCAGCGCCAGCAGCCACTTGTTCCAGGTCCCCACGCCTTTCTCAGCCACATCACGAGGCCACCAGCTCCTTAATCTCTGCAAACACACCAGGGCACCCTCCTCCTCCTCCTCCTCCAAACCCTCCCACCAGCCCCACATCCACCCCAAGCCTGGGTGAGCACTCTGAGACCTCAGATCCTGCACAGCAGAGACTTTGAGGCTTTAATTCCTGCTCACCCCAGCGAGCTGAACGTGTAATCACCTTTGCTTAAACCGGACACGCAGCTCCTGCCAGCAGCAGAGCTGGATGAGCAGGGGATGGGGATGGCAGCCACACACACACACACACATCTCCCTGCYGGCTGCTTCCACCCACTCACAGCCAAGTTTAGCCTTCCCAGAGAAGARAACCCAGCAGGAGTGTCCTACTTTCTGCCAGCAGTGAGCCCAGGCAGCCGCAGCTCGCTGTATAAAGGGGCTTTTTTCTCCTTGCCCACTCCCCCTTCCACCATTTAGTTGCTTGTTCCCCCTTCTTTGTGCTCTCAGCGTCCTGCTCAGCCCCCAAAAAAAAAAACCAGCTGAGTTTCAGCAGCACTTGGGTCCTCCCACTCCTAAATCTCACCTCTTTGAAGAGGTTTTATGCATATTTCCAGTATTTTCTTGCTTAGAGGTTTCTGCACGCAAGGGACTCKCTGGCTGTGCTCCACTGCTTGCACAGCAGGAAGGAATTTACACCAGGAAAATAAATATACACTCACTATACAACCGTGCTTTTTGCCCACAACAGCCCACAGGAAGCCTGCAGGCAAACCAGCCTGAGCTGAAGCACCTTTTTAATGAAAAATCTTAAAAAAATAACTTTAAAAAATGCACACACACACAAATATCAAACTCCAAAACCCTCTGTACTTCCTGCAGTCAACTCGGTATTTTCCCTTAGCAAAGGCAGAGGGTGTTTTTGAGGCCAGAAGTCACATGATTACATTTTTTTTTTCCCCCAGCAGGATGTTTGTAAATCTGCTGACAGGCTGAAAAACCACCCTGGCCAGGCATCGATGTGGTGCTCACATSCAGCTTTTGAGGGACAGCCACGGGACCTCTCCCAGCCTGGGGTCACCACACCACGCTCTCCGGGCAACCCGAAACCAAACTGCAAACAGATCCCAGAAGTTTCCCTTCCAACAGGCAGAGTTTCAGCTCTGCTGCTTTGCATCTGCACCACGGACGTGGCCCAGGGCCAGCAAACCCAGCAAAGCAAATAGCTGGGAGCCAGAGGGCTCTTCAGGCAAAAAAACCCCAAAAAATCCTCTTGCCAAGTCTCCTGTGGGCACGGAGCCTCCCTTTGGGCCGTGAGAGAGCTGGGGGTGTCCAGCCTGGGGGAGAGAAGGGAGAGCTCAGAGCCCCTTCCAGGGCCTAAAGGGGCTCCAGGAGAGCTGGAGAGGGACTTGGGACAAGGCATGGAGGGACAGGACACAGGGAATGGCTTCCCACTGCCAGAGGGCAGGGATGGATGGGGTATTAGGGAGAAATTCTTCCCAGTGAGGGTGGTGTGGCACTGGAAGAGGTTGCCCCAAGAGATGGGGGATGCTCCATCCAAAAAAAACATTCAATGTCAGGTTGGACAGGGCTCTGAGCAAGCTGATGTACAGTTAAAATAAACAGTTAAAGATGTCCCTGCCCATGGCAGAGAGGCTGGAATTGAAAGCCCTTTCAACACCCCTTCCAACCCAAACCTTTCTGTAATTCTWCGAGGCCTCCCATGGCCGTGAAGTTTTGGGTGGTGGGAGCTGMCCCTCTCAGCTGGCAGCAGGTATCCCAAGATCTGTCTGGAAAAGGAAGGAGAAATCCTCACCCCCGTGGGATTTCTTCCCCCCTGACCCCTCCTTCTCCCTGGCTTCACCCTGTGTACAGCAGGTCTATAAATAGGACACAGGCACGGGACTGGCAGGACGGATTCCACCGGCCGTGGGTCATGTGCAGCCCGACCACAACAACCCCAGAGACGCTGCAGCCACAAAAAGCTGCTGATTCCCTCCCTCACCCCCCTGCCCCAGCTGATCCAAGGAGCAAGAGCTTCCCCTGGCAGCCTTATCTCACTGGTGCTTCCCCCCAGCACCGCTATCTCCTCCTCACACCCCTCCTCCCCCTAAAACCCCAGAGCAGCAGCCCCAAAACCAAAATTGCGTCACAGCTGCTGCACCCCAACATCTGCTCCCCTCCTCCTTTGTGCAAACAGGGCAGAGGAGTTTCCCCAGGAACCCCAGCAGATCCTTTCTCTTTGCATCCCCCCAATGTCTCCAGAAGTGCCTCAGCTTCAGGATAACCCTGGCTCAGGCTGATCCACAGCTCACATCCCACCACAGCCCATCAGCCTGGAAACAGAAACCAGGCTGTTTGGGCTTCTCAGCTTCACCCTACAGAACTCCCCAGGCGGCAGGAGGATGTCTGGGGCTTGCAAAGAGCTCCTCAGGTTCCTCCACCTTCCCCTGGACTGACAGCAGAGAACACTTCGAGATCCAGAGCACCTGCCAAGGATGAGCAAGAAACAAACACCCACCAGCACAGCTGACCCTGGGTGGGACAGGACACTCACGATGCAGCCAGCTGGTCGCTCAGAAAGAGGAAATTTGGGCCAGCTGAGRGCAGCCCCTCTCCAGGCAGTGAGGAGGAGGAGGCAGTGAGGCTGAAGGCTCTGCAGGAGCTGCTCACATCAGCTGCAGCCTGCGAGGGAGGAGAGCACCCGAAGGGCTGTGGCCGTGCTGGTGCTGCAGCATCCACCCACTGCTCCCTGTGCTGTCGCAGAGGAGGAGGCAAGGAGGAGACRCCACCCAAGTGCCATCTCCATCCCTCCTGACCAGATCTGGGAGCCAGGGCAGCTCCCTGCCTGTTTTCTCGTGGATAAAGCTCCTGGTATCAGTGGAACCCTGATATTCCCGACCTCAGCAGGACCCCACATCACCTTCCCAGCAGCCAAGGCTGGCACAGGGTGCCCACAGCACCTTCACCTTTGCACCACAAAGGTCTCCTTCCCCAAAACARAGCCCACAAGTCCCGTTTATTTAAGAAAAAGCAACAACCCGAGCCCCAGCCCGGCTCACATGACTCGGMGGAGGCAGGTGAGATCACAGATAAGTCCCAGCCCTGCAGCATCTCCCAGCTCCTGCAGTGTCTGGGCCAAGCCCCTGCGGGCACAGACGGAGCCATCCACACCTTCTGCAAGGCTCTGAGGAAGGGTAAAAGCTGTCCCACCCTCCCTCCTACAGCCCCCCCAGCCCAAATCATGTGTCCTGCTCAGCACCAGCCTGGGCCGAGCTCTGTCCTTTGTTCTCTTTGCCAGGGCTTGTGACTCCCAGCCACAACAAAGCGAGCCCGGCAAGGTTCAGCTGCAGCTCCCGATCCAGCTCAGCCTGCTGCGTCACCAGGTGAGCTCGGCAGCACCAAACCCGCGCTCTGGTGACTTCATTACAGCTCTCGCCGCGTTACCAAAGCTTTGAATTATTTTTTTATCAAGAAAAAAAAAAAAGACATGAGGTTCTCCTCCCCACGCTTATTCCCTTCTGGCAAAGCCAGATCACTAACACAGGTCAGGTAACAGAATCCTGGAGAGGTTYGGGTTGGAAGAGATCCTGAAGATCATCTCATTTCAACCCTACCAGACCTGGCTGCCTGCACCTGACAAAATAATTCCCTCCTGAGACAAGAAAATAATTCCCTCCCTCCTCTGCAGCTCCCATGCACAGAAAGCACTAGATTCCTCCCAAATGAAGCCGCACTGATTTTTTTTTCCCCTTTTCTTACATAAAGCAGAGTCTTGCACAAGCCCCCGTGCTACGGAAATCCCTTCATCTGCAACCCAAAGGGAAATGCCAGAAGGAAGCGATCTTGGCCGTATCACGCCCGCAGAGCATCCCTGAGCGCGGGCTGTGAGGATGAGAGATGCACCGCAGGATGAGGGATGCACGGCAGCTTCTCCAGCGCCATTCCCGAGCCRCGGTCCTGCTCCAAACCCGGGCTGGGCCGCGCATCACGGGATGTTCCCAGGGTGCCAAACCCACCTCGGCGTCAGCTGACGAGCAGGGCCGAGGAATTTTTCCTGCCTCTACCATAAAAACAAGCTTTCCCCTCTCCTGCCGTGACCCTTCCTGAAGGTCGGAYGCGTTTTGAGGGTTTTCCCTGACAATCTGCGCCGCAGCGCATCCCCCTCCCTCACCCCGCACTAGCCAGGCATTAAAATCCCGCAGAAAAAGCAGGAAACGCTGCTGCTGTTGTCCCTGCGGATGTTCCGTGGCCGTGGAAGGGGGTGCCCCATTGCCGTGTCCCCTGTCYCTGAGCATCCCCTCCCTCACCGGTACCCGCCGCGCCCGCGCCCGCTGCGCTCCTTGTGCGCGCCCCCGGCACTCACCGGGATCCACCGGGATTCACCGGGATTCACCGGGACTCCTCACCGGCACCCACGGCACCCACAAGGACTCGGTAGCCACGGCCGGGGCAGCTCCCGGAGGCTGAGTCATCCCGGTCCGGCCCGCCCCCGGCGTGACAGCATCCTGCCGGCTGCCCGCCCCCAGAGCCCGCCTCCCTCCCTCCTTCCATCCCTCCGTCCATCCCTGCTCCAGGCTCTACCGCTGCTCCTCGCTGCTTCCCTCCTTCCCTCCTTCCCTCTTTCCCTCTTTCCCTTTTTCCCTTTTTCCCTTTTTCCCTTTTTCCCTCCTTCCCTCCTTCCCTCCTTCCCTCCTTCCTCTGTCCCTGTTCCGCATCTCTCCTTCTGCCTCCCTCCCTGCCCCTGCTTCCTTCATCCTGCCTGCAGCCCTGCTCCTGCTTCCATCCGACCTCCATCCCACCTGCTTTTCACGCCTCCAAGCTGCCTGCATCCTTCCTCAAATTCCGCCTCCAGCCCGCCTGTATCCCTCCTGCAGCCTGCCTCGATCCCACAGGTTTTCCACCCTCTGCCATCCCATCYCATCCCGCAGCCTTCCTGCCATCCTTCCTTCCTGTCTTGCTCCATCCCGTTTCGTTTCCATCTCCCAATCTGCCTGAATTCCTCCTCAATCCCACCTKYATCCCACCTTTATCCCATCCACATCCTTCCTGCTTGTTTCTTCCGTCCTATCTCCATCCCATCTAGTTTGCCTCCAGCAACCTGTCTGGATTTTTCCTGGATTTTTCCTGGATCCCACCTGTATCCCACCCTTTGCTATCCTGTCTCCATCCTGCCTCTATCMCTTTTCCTTCCTGTTTCTCTCCTCCAGCTCGCCTCACTCCCATCTGGTTTTCCTCTATCCTTCCTAAATCCCACCTGCATCCCACACCCATCCCTTTTCAWCTCCACCTGCATCACACAGSGTGCCCAGAGAAGCTGTGGCTGCCCCTGGATCCCTGGAAGTGTCCCAAGGCCAGGTTGGAYRGGGCTTGGAGCAACCTGGGATAGTGGAAGTTGATCCCATGACAAGGGGTGGAATGGGATGTGCTTTAAGCCACCCAAACCATTCTGGGATTCTGTGATTCTCCTGCTTCCCTCCTCCAGCCTCCTTCTGTCCCATCTCAATTTCCTACTCCACTCTCCTTGCACCCCACCACTATCCTGTCTCCATGACACAATATTCCTTGAAGTTTTCATCTGGAAATGCAGAAATATCTCACTGTGTTAATGTGCTGACTCTTTTTTCCCTCATTTTGGCCAAATTTCAGGACTATGAACAACAGAAAAACCATCTCAGCTTTCAAGCCCTGTTCTAAACCACAATGACACTGAAGCTTTTCTTTAATGAGAAAAAACACATTTTTTTAAAAATTATTTTCTCACCTTTCTCTGTGAGGAAGAGGGGAAAACTATACTCCCCACCATTCTCAGAAATGAAAAGACCATGTGACTTGGAACCAAAAATAATTAATCAGTGATCAGAAGCCAGTGAGCATATTCATTTTTTTTCCTTTCCCCCCCTTTTTTCTCCCATCTTTTCCCCCCTTTTCCCCTCCCCCCCCCTTTTTCCCCTTTTTATCCCTTTCCCCTCCCTTTTCCCCCTTTTTTTCATTTGTATCAATCAATTTTTGGTCACACTGGCATTTTAAAGATTGATTTTGATTTGAGACGATTTCCTAGTGAAGTGATGAGAAAACTCAGAATAACATTTCATACATTTAACTGCACAACCCAGTACTTATGCAATAAAATTGGAGATGTTTTTGATGTGTTTGTTTTTATTCTTCAATTCTCCGTGTGCAATGGCCCTTGGACCACTGCATGTAATATTTAACCACCCCTTCACTATGKTTTTATTTGTGCTTTAGCAATTAAAATAACTTTTTTATTTTAATTTAACTTTTAGGCACTTCTGACCTGCCTAGCTTCCCTCTGACTCCACAGGATTTCTTCGCTGTCCTTGTGAAGGTTGGTTTCAGTTTTCCACGTTGTCTTCGAGTTTTTGTTGACACAAAACACAGAAGAAATAAACTGAATTTTGTCCTGCCCTTTGTAAAACCCGGCTCCAAGAGCCTCAGAGCCTCCAGGCGTAGGGAGCTGCACTCAGGACACTGAACACTTATTTCTCCCAGTAACTCTGTCAGTTCCTCCTGTATTCCAGATTCCTTATTTCCAGCTAGGTTTTCACCCAGAAGTCACCAAGGAACGATTTTAAACCTGTGAA
This sequence comes from Alauda arvensis, assembly GCA_902810485.1. NCBI lineage: Eukaryota > Metazoa > Chordata > Aves > Passeriformes > Alaudidae > Alauda > Alauda arvensis. The sequence continues at coordinate 634,018 of CADDXX010000109.1, forward strand.
ATCCCATAAAACACCGTTTTTTTCTATCTTGCTTTGAGTCACCAGGGAGCTCTGCCCGTGTCCTCTGTGGGTTTTTCAGGATGGAGAAGCCACCTGGATTTCCTGCAGACATTTGGTGTCTTTTCCAAGAAGGCGGCATGAACTAAAGCTTTGCACAGACTGCTGACTTTGTGCCTTCTCTGGGGAAGTGTCAAAGTTGCTGCCCCTGTTGCAGTTGGTTTGGACTTGCAAACACATCCGTTTTTTGAAATAAGTTGATAATTTTTGAGATAAGCTGTTCATTTTTTGAGATAAGTTTTTCATTTTTGAGATAAAATGCTCCAAGGGCTGGAGCCCCTCTGCTCTGGAGCCCGGCTGGGAGAGCTGGGGGTGCTCCCCTGGAGAAGAGAAGGATCCAGGGAGAGCTCAGAGCCCCTTCCAGAGCCTAAAGGGGCTCCAGGAGAGCTGGAGAGGGACTGGGGACACAGGGATGGAGGGACAGGACACAGGGAATGGGTGTGATGGGATATTGAGAAGGAATTGCTCCCAGTGAGGGTGGGGAGGCCCTGGCACAGGGTGCCCAGAGAAGCTGTTGCTTCCCTGGAAGTGTCCAAGGCCAGTCTGGATGGGGCTTGGAGCAACCTGGAGGAGTGGAAGGTGTCCCTGCCCATGGCAGGGGATGGAATGGGATAGATTTTTAAGGTCATTCCACCCCAAACTATTCTGTGTTTTTTTTATAAGTTGTTTTTATACATGATGCTGAATGCAGCCAGGAAAGTTTCCCCATTCGAGACTTCCCAGAGAGTTAAAAAATCCCCTGTGTACCCAAACCAGGCATGAAACAAACCCCCTTTTCCCCCCATGGTGTTTTTTTAGTGTATCAGAAGAAAYGAATGGTGTTTGCTGAGGCTTTGGCCTTTGGACCAAAATGCACCACTACAGGAAYGAGATAAGGAAATGGGTCAGGAGGCCCTGGGGGAAACCTCTCTTATCACTGATTAAATCAATGTTGATTGAATCATGGTGCCCCTGCTTCAACACTGAACAGCAAACAGCTCTTTCGGAGGCTGCTGCAGGGCCAACACCCATAGATTTTAGGAAAAAAAAGTTTCTATGTAGATTCATCTCCTACCGTAATTTTTAAATGGTCTTTATTAATGCAGATATGGCTTTTTTCATCTTCAGGGTTGAAAACCATCATTGTTTACAAAAAGGATATGAAATACAGATTTATTTAATAACCAAGGAGCTCTGCATTCCTTGGAGCAGGAGTGAATTGTGCTCCTCCCTGAACCCAAAGCCTGTCCAGCTGGGCTGCCAGATCTCCTCTGGGGAATATCCACCCYGATTTTTCCTGATTCCTCCTTTTCAGATGATACTGAATATCTGATATAATATACTGATACAATTTTACTGYTGAAGCAGCATTACAATATTTGTCTCAGAGTTTTTTTTATTCTTGGCTTTGTGCCCCTCTTTGAGCATCATCCCTGGAAGTATCCAAGGCCAGGTTGGACAGGGCTTGGAGCWWCCTGGGATAGTGGAAGGAGTCCCAKGGCAAGGGGTGGAAATGARATGAGCTTTAAAGTTCCTTCYAACCCAGGTATTTCTATGATTCTAAGATTTCTGTGACATGATTTTGCAGYTGACTCSCTCTCCCCTGGCAGCAGCAGCAGATCTGGGAGGCTTTGATGGGAATAACGATGGTTATTACGTGGCTGCACCAGCTGCCAAGGCAAAATACTCACCCAGGGCAACTAAAACAGGATTTTGTAGAGCCACAACGCTGCCTGAAAAATCCCTGCAGGAAGGGTTGGGCACCAACATAATCCTCACCTSTGCATGGGAGCTGGGACACCCTGAGCTCAAATCCTCACCCTCCAAGCACTCAGTGTCTGCCAGAATCCCCCCTTGTAGCAAATGGATTTAAAAAGCTCACTGAAACGTGCCTTGGGTGGGTTCTTGGCTAATCCTGATGGATTTTGGCCCGTCTGGTGGGAGTCGGGGTTTGTTGACCAGGTTTTTCTGTCCAGACAGAAAACGAGCTTTGCTGCCTCGTTGAGCAAGAGGGGCTGTCCTGGCTGGTGGGGACTGCGTGTTCCCGCTGTGGATGGGACATAATTTAAGGCATCGGGGGGTTTTGGTGTCCTTCACCCCCTGGACACCCATCAGCAGCACCTCCAGCCTTCTGCTGCTGATGCTGCTTCTTTTAGGTCTGGAGGATTTCCGCAAAATCCTCCCCCCTCCCCTGCTTCCCGCAAATCCTTGCGGACAGAGCGCTCCGATTCCCTGGAAATCCCTGCGAACAGGGAACTCCGGTTACACAACCCCGCGGTGACTCAGCTCACGAGGAGCCCTGTGACCGGCCGGGAGGTGACTCAGGAGCAGATGGCATCAGCAAAAAAATGCAAAAGAAGTTTTTTCCCACCATCGCCGGCACCGACMGAGCCCGGATCTGGGCGAGCAGCGAGACTTCGAGGGCTGAACTTGCTGGCCCTGGATCATGTGGGGAGGCAAGGATAGGGATTTATTCATTCCTGCCAAGTTTATGTCCCTTTAATTCTCAGCACCAGCGCAAGGCAGAGTCGTTGTCAAGATTAAACATTAATAGTTTGATGTATTTTTATTGAGAATCTCTCCTTGGTGCCCATGCTCTATCCATCGTGTCTCCCTGGGGCGTCTCCCCTCCCAATTCCCCAAGCAAACACGATCAGCTGTGCCCAAGGACGYGCCCAGCTGCTCTCATCCAAAGGAGGAAAAGTTTTTCTTCATATCTGGCACATCAGAGAGGCAGAGAACAAACTTGTGCTGTGCCTTGCTTGAGACAGAGCCTTGCTGAGCTGTGTGAATGTCACTGCTCAGCAKAGCCAGACCTGTCTCCCCACTCTCCCAGCAATTTTTGTCTGCAGCACTCCTGGAGCCAAAGGTGGAGCTTTGTGTTTATCACAACTGGGTTTTTCTCCATGAGCCTGACAGATTTTTGAGTCTGTGGGAACTTGTTCCATATACTTTCTCTGCCCTGGTAAGGGATTGTGTTTCTCATCTTTTGGGGCTGGGGCAGCTCCCCAGAGCTGTGTCCCCATCAGTGTGGGGCTGGTTGGGGCAGCTGCTCTGGCCCCAGATASTCCAGGATGTTCCTTTTGGAAACACCTTCGCTCCAGGGCACTTCCATGTGCTTTCCATACAAGCTGTCATTGAATAATTTAGTTTGGAAAAGCTCTCTGRGATCATCAAGCCAAATCATTCCCCAGCACTGCCAAGGCCACCACTGCCCCATGTCCCCARGTGTCACATCCACATGGCTTTGAAATCCATCCAGGGATGGGGACTCYRYCACTGCCCTRGACAGCTCTGCCARGGTTGAAGARCCCTTTTGGTGAAGAAATTATTGCTGATATCCAATCYAAAYCTCTCCCAGGTACAACTTGATGTCATTTTCTGTTGTCCTGTCCCTTTTCCCTGGGAGCAGAGCCCGACCCTCCCTGGCTGTCCCCTCCTGTCAGGGAGYTGTGCAGAGCCACAAGGTCCCYCCTGAGCCTCCTTTTCTCCAGGCTGAGCCCCTTTCCCAGCTCCCTCAGCCTCTCCTGGTGCTCCAGCCCCTTCCCCAGCTCTGTTCCCTTCCCTGGACACGCTCCAACCCCTCGGTGTCTTTCTTGTCCCCAGGGCTGGAGTTGTCCCAGCAGTGCCAGCACAGGGGACAGGCACTGCCCTGCTCCTGCTGGCCACAGGTGCCATTGACCTTCTTGCCCACCTGGGCACACCTGGCTCGTGTCCAGCTGTGTCAGGAGTGTTCAGATAATTTGCAGCAGACGCTGTGATCTCCATTCCCTTTGTGGTACACGCCTGACTCTGCTCTTGCTCCTGCCACCCCCCAGCCTCCAGGGAATTCAGGAGTGCTGGGAAGCGCTCAGGGCTCAGCTGCTCTGCCCGGTCACCTGATCCTCCTCCTTCCACTTCTTGCTGAGGTCGTGCTTTTGAGCCACTCGGCTGCAATCTCTGCCCACCCATCCTGGCTTGTGACGGAAAGCGGGGCCTGACTTCCCCTCTGTGCCCCTCTGTGGTCACCCTCTGCCCAGATGACAGCTGGAGGATGGGGTCAGCTGTGGATGAGAACAGACCTTTTGCTTCATAAAGAAACCTTCAGCTGGCTCCAGAGGAGAAAATCCACTGAAAAGAAGAAGTGAGAGAGAACTGGGGACAGTGACATGCAGAAATCTGCATCCAAAGCACTTTTCTGTGGGTGCTGTACACAGAGGGAAAGCAAAACCCATATTCCGTGGGATTTGCTCTTCTGCATGACCAGTGTGCCAGTCCCTTCCAGCCAGGGCAGCTTTGCCATCCTGGCTTTACTGGGAGAGCTCTGGGCACAGCTTTCTGAGGGCGTGCTTCACAATCTGGCCTTTCTCTGCCGTCTCAGAGATTGGCCACGGCCCAGATCAGAGCCTGAACGAGGGGATCACCAGAGCTCTTGGCTCCTCCTACACTCACCTGAGTCTTCCTTCCCAGCACAGCGCTGGGAAGGTGTTTTCCCAACGTGTCTGGCCAAGGAATGGGGCTGTGATTGCCCTTGTCCATTCCAAGAGATCCCCAGGTTCTCATTTGTGTCTGTGACTTCATCTCTTGGTGTCTCCTGCTCGGGGCATGAAACACCCATTGGGTGGGGGGCGTTCCTTAGGCCCAAGCTTTTGTTCTGTTCTGTTTTTTGGAAAGGTGATACAGGGATGGAGACTGTGTCTGGTACAGGCAGAATTTCACTTCGGGGAGAGGCCAACTCCTCTGCAGAGCCATTTTTGGTCTCCTCTGGGCAGAAGGGAAACTGAGGCAGGAAGGCTCCATCCCACGGTGAGTCCAGCTGGGCAAAGCCACAGCGCTGGCCCATGGAGAGCCCTGCTGCGGTGACTTCGTGGTGCTGCTGGCACCCTCTGACCGCCTGCAAAGCCTGAAGAGCTGCTGGCTCCTCGCAGGAAGGGAAACCTCCCAAGGTTCTTAGGAAAAGGGTGGTTTTGGTGTTCCAGGGAAAGGTTATCTCATCAGGCACCGTGCCAGGCTCCCGGTGACGTGGGAGGGTCTGTCACATGCCACCAGCCACTYGGGACCCTGCTAACTCTGTTTTCCCCTGTTCTCTGCTTTGTTTATCCATGAGCCTCAAGGGGGAAATGGAAATAGGAGGAGAACTGGTGGGACTGGAAATCGGGGTCATTCGTAAGGAGCTGGGGCAGGAAGGGCAAAGTGCTGGGAGGGTTTTCTGATGGTCAGCATCAAGGGACCCGTGAGATGGGTACCCGGACCTGTTTGGGATGTGGGAGAAATGGAAAGTATTGAATTTAATTTTTATTTTAATTTTAAATTTATTTTTATTTTTATTATTTAATTTTTTATTATTTTTATTTTATTTTTTTAATTTTTTATTTTTATTATTTTTATTTTTATTTTTTATTTTTTTTTATTTTTTTATTCTTATTCTTATTTTATTTTATTTTATTTATTTAGGAAATAAAAATGTGCAGGACGAGGGAGCCGACAGGGAGTTTCCTGGGGCAGAAGTGACATTCCTGTAAGAAGGGACACGCTGTGCCGTTCATCCCAGAAGGATGAACCGCAGAAAGTCTGGGTTTGTTGGAGGAGGCCAGACCAGAGGGGAAAAAAACCTGTCTGGTTCAGGCTGTCCTGGTTTTTGATGCCATCTCGTGGTCCGGGGAGGTTTTACAGAGGGATGTGTGGAGCACATTTCCCCGGCTGAGCAGAAAACTGCGGAATTGGGCTGCTCCTGCTGTCACTTCTCTGGCAGGATCACGAAATCCGCCCCTGGCCCTGTCACTTTGAACAGGTCTCATTCCTGGAGGATGATTTCCATCACCTTATCCCGTGTCTGTTTGGGATTTGCCGTACCTCAAGGATTTGAATACCTCAAGGGAGCTGGGCTGTCTCATCCTGTCTCACTTCAAGCCTGGAGCACCCCTGCTCTGGAGCTGGGAGAGCTGGGGGTGTTCACCTGGAGAAGAGAAGGCTCCAGGGAGAGCTCAGAGCCCCTTCCAGAGCCTAAAGGGGCTCCAGGAGAGCTGGAGAGGGACTGGGGACACGGCATGGAGGGACAGGACACAGGGAATGGCTTCCCACTGCCAGAGGGCAGGGATAGATGGGATATTGGGAAGAAATTCTTCCCTCTGAAGCCCTGGCACAGGTTTCCCAGAGAAACATCCCAGCACAGAAAGACAAAACACATTCAGAGCCCGAAATGCCAGGGGTGTGAGCCCCGGGAGTGAAGAGGAAGCTGAGCACCATAAAAGCTCTACGTCCCAGAGGTTTGATCCCGTGATGCTGCAAGCCTGGTTGCCCAAGAGCAGCCCACGGGCTGCGGTGTGCGGCAGGAATCTCTTGCACAGCTTGCTCAACATCTGCAGCYGCAGGGATTTGAGGGAGGGCCTCCAGGCTGGCACGGGCAAGGCTTCCAGCTGGGAACAGATCTTCCCAGGGGATGCAAAAAAGTGAAGAGCAGACACTGTCCTGTCTCACCGTGGAGCTTTGGGAGAGGTTTTGTGTGTTGGTCTCCTCTGGTCTCACTGCTACAGGAGAGTGTGGGGATGGCAAAGCTTTTTTGGGTATTCTAATACACCGATTTCACTTGTATCTGTAAGAATTCCCAGTTTAGGGTGACAATCTCTGTGGGCTCAGAGAGACAGGGTGGCAAAAAAATTTTTGATTTGAACATCTGGGTAGAAAAAAGAAGTGGCAGCATCTCCCCCTGGAAATCTCTAGAGATGAGGGTTGTGAAGGTTTGAGAGGGGAGCAGGTCCCTCCTGCTCCCCTTTCAAAGGACAAGCACGAAGGTGCTAAAGGCTTATAAATTATTTGCAAAGCATGAGGAATTCACCAAATGAAGAGCAGCTTCCCAGGTTCACACTGGAATTACCCCGAGGGGGATGAGAGACCATCTCAAAACATCCACGTGGGTTTTCTGAGCCGGCTCCAGGTTTTCTCCCGTGGCTGATCTCCAAGGTGGCTCCACCCCTGCTGCCTCCCCAGGCGCTTTGCAACCAGCCAAATCCTTCAGATAAATATAGCAGGGGGAAGGCAGCAGGTTTGGCTGGGGAAGGGAACTGGCTCTGAGACAGCTTCGAGCTCATTGCAACAGAGTCACGTGTAGTGTTTAAACCAAAACCAAGACCTAAGTGAAAAGTTATGCTGTCCTGGGACTTCGGAGAAGYCTTGGGGTTTGGAGGGGAAGTTGGCAGCTGGGTGTTTCTCTCAGCTGATGGGGTAACAAGTCAGCTGGATTGGAATGGGCTTTTTCTTTTAGTTTTGAGGTGACTTTTCTCTCCAGGGAACGGGGTGGCAGATGTCCCAACACAGAGCTGTGGGGCACAGTCATGGAACCATGAATCATTTGAATGAATTTAATGGAATGGAATGGAATGGAATGGAATGGAATGGAATGGAATGGAATGGAATGGAATGGAATAGAATAGAATAGAATAGAATAGAATAGAATAGAATAGAATAGAATAGAATAGAATAGAAT
>CADDXX010000109.1:642182-655422 GCA_902810485.1 Alauda arvensis
GCATTGTCTCCCCAAGGCCTTGAGCATCTCCCTCACCGCCGCGGTGCTGAGCTGCACGTTCCAAGGTGAGCGAGGCTGAACCAGCAGCTGCCCCCCAAAACCAGGCTGGCGCCTGCTGGGGAGGCCCAGACTGGTGTTTGTGCCAGAAGACACACAAACATCTCAGCCCTGACCTCCTCCTCCTCCTCCTCCTCCTCCTCCTTCCCCCTTGTCCTGCTTATCTCTGCACCCCTGGGGTAACCCAGAGCAGAGATATTCTGGGAGCCCAGCGCTGCCGTTTCCTCCCGGCGCCGTTTCCTTCGGCCTCTCCTGACAGGACCCCGCGGGATGCCCGTGGTCCCCCCGGGATGCTCGGGGCTATCTCTGCCAGGACGAGGGCCAGAGGAGGAGGAAACCCTTGGACAGGGGCCGATGGCCCAGGAGCCGGGCAGGCTGGGGGGTGCTGAGCAAGGAAGAAAAACAGGAAAGCGGCAGCAGATAAGGAAAAAGGACCTGGAAGAGGAATATTGAGGAATAATGGAGGGTAAGAGGGAAATGAGGATCGCGGCAGACGTCGTGCCGCCAGAGGAGGCTGCTGGAAGGAAAGCAGCCCAGAAATGTCCTTCTTGTTGTTGTGCTGGGAAAACTCAGGCTCACAGCAGAGGGATGCTCAGMGGGTCTGTGTGCAGGGGTTGTCACTCACACACACACACGGGGTCATACCTGGCTGGGAAACTCCAAAAACAGCCCTGTGTGAAAATGGTGATTAGCCCCTTGTGAAGGCTGCTAATTAAGCTGGTAGTGGCCTGTTTCCCATTGAGTGGTTGATTCCCATTGAGCCTCGTGCATGCTGTCCCTAAAGAGGTTCAATCCTGGATACAAGGACAGTCTTGGAGGCTGGATGGGGCTCAGAGCAGTCTGGGATGGTGGGAAGGTGTCCCYGCCCATGGTTTGGAACCAGATCATCTTTAAGGCCCTTCCCAGCCCAACCCATTCCATGACTCTGTGGTTCTGTGATTCCATGTTTCTGTGACTTGGTGTGAACCAGTCCCTTGGATCCTGCTGGAGTGAAACAAACCTGAGAGAGGGGCTTGTGTCCACATCCCRGGTGTGTCCTGCCTCAGGTTCCCTGTGCAGATGTCCTGTTGTTTAATCTTAATGTGGCAAAACATAAAAACTGCATTTCCTGGCTGGTTTCTGCAGACACCACCACTTTCTGCTCATCCCTCTGATCACTTCCACGTTCTCACCCTGGAGCAGGTCACMCTTGTGGCACATGGAAATCTCATCATTACTCCAAGACACTGCTTTGCTTCTACATTTACATGGATAAATCCAATCCAGATCCATCCTGATCACGGCCATAACCTCCCCAAAATGGAGGAACCCTCCCCAAAACACAGAAGGGTGCAATRGAGACACACCTAACGTGGTGTTCCTTCAGAATAATTTCTCTGGGACCTCTTCCCTACAGGAGCCTGTTGGGAATGTCCTGATGGCCAAACTGTGCCAAGGGCTTGTTTAGCTCTGCGCTCACTGGTCAGCGTTAAAAGCAATGAGTGACTAATTTAAAGGTGTGGACAAATTTAATTCCCTCCTGGATGGGAAGGATTATCCCTGTCTTGCCAAGCAGYGAGGGTCTGGTGGATGATAACCCCAGAAGGGAAGAGGTCAATCCTTCAGATGCAGCAGAGGTTGAGGAGACCTCCATGGTGTCCCCTGGGATGAGATGGGATGCAGGACACCCTGACTCTGCTGCCAGACAAGAGGTGTGAGCAGAGGAGCCTGAGCAAAATTATCCCAGTGACCTGAGCCAGGGGCCATCACTGACAGTGCTGGGATTGGAAACTGGAATTCCAGCCTCAGAGTCACAACCAGGAACCCACAGGGAACTTGTCCAGGATGTGGTTGGTGACACATCCTGGACATGAGGTGGGATATGAGAAAGTGGTGCCTGGGACAACTGTGATACAAATTAGGGAAAAAGAAGGGCTCAGTGAGTTGTTTGTGCATGCGCTGCAGAGAGGAGCAGCCCCTCTTTCCCTTTCCAACATGAAAAGAATGAAGTGAGAGATACGCATTGAATCCAGCTCCGGGGGTATCAGCACAGGAGAGACATGGACCTGTTGGAGAGAGTCCAGAGGAGGCCATGGAGATGCTCCAAGGGCTGGAGACCCTCTGCTCTGGAGCCAGGCTGGGAGAGCTGGGGGTGTTCACCTGGAGAAGAGAAGGATCCAGGGAGAGTTCAGAGCCCCTTCCAGGGCCTAAAGGTGTTCCAGGAGAGCTGGAGAGGGACTTGGAACAAGGGATGGAGGGACAGGACACAGGGAATGGCTTCCCACTGCTAGAGGGCAGGGGTGGATGGGATTTTGGTAAGGAATTCTTGGCTGTGAGGGTGGAGAGGTGCTGGCACAGGTTTCTTAGAGAAGCTGTGGCTGCCCCTGGATCCCTGGAAGTGTCCACGGCCAGGCTGGACAGAGCTTGGAGCAACCTGGGATAGTGGAAGATGTCCCTGCAGGGGGGAGGAACTGCATAATCTTTAAGGTTCCTTCCAACCCAAACCACTCAACCTTGAAAAAACTGATTTGAACAGAACCTGACCTTGAACACGCCCAGCCACAGCAACCTGTTCCAGGGCCTCACCACCTACATTGCAAAAACTTTTTCTTATATCTAAAATTGACTCCCCTTTAGTTTAAAACCATCACCCTTTGTCCTGTCACAGCAGGCCCTCTTAAAAAGCTTGTCCCCATCTCTTTTTGCATCACCTTCATCCACAAACCTAATTTCTTGGTTAAAGGCTGACGAATCACTGCTGCAGATCATCCATGACAAACCCCCTCATCTTTGTCCCATGCCCAAGTTACAGAAGGTCTCTGCACAAGTTTTGGGATCCACTTTTGCCTCAGGATTGTCCAGCTGGTGTCTGACCGTGGCTGGTGGGATGACTTCCCGTCCCTGAAGGCATTTTKGCAGCATTTCCCCACGTGAGTGACAGGGCTGTTTTGGGGGCTGATAACTGAATTAGCTCGAGCCAGAATTGCTTCTGCCTGCACTCAGCAGGACCCCGGATCATCCCCCACTGTGTCAGCTTCCCAAAATCCAAAGGCCCCTTTTCCAGCCTGTGCTTAACCCACCGCAGTCTGTCACCCCCCAGGGGACCCTGCTGAATGAACTGTGCTTGAGGAGCAGCATCTCCCAGCAGATAGCAGCTCCCAGAGCAGCATCTCCCGGCAGATAGCAGCTCCCAGAGCAGCATCTCCCCGCAGATAGCAGCTCCTGAGGGAACAGGCAGCCCGGGAGCAACGATGCTGATGGTGAAACCTCCTATTAATCACAGGAGAGCGGCCACCACCTCCCCATCCCAGCTACCAGAGCTGATCACAGCCCCGAGTAGACAAAACATCCACATTTTTTTTTCCCCTCCCATGTGTTTTCCCTCCATGTGCTGCGTGTCAGGAGTTGTCTGGTGCTCAGATAGGGCTGCCCCCGGGCCGTGGGTCGTTTGTTGAAGGATTGTGTTGTCATCCAAGCCTCGTCCTTGCAAACATCAGCCTGGAGAGTCCRTAATGCAAAGCCTTAACTGTTCATGGTGCAGAGTCCATTGTGCAGATCCTGACAAATCCATAACTGTCCTCTTTGGGGAGATAAAGCTGTTCCCATGCCAGCAAGGGGGACCTCAGCTGCTGGGGTTTAGGCTTCCTTTCAGCCTTGCTGTTAGCCAGGAACTGAATGCATGAGAGATTAATTTCTTCTTAAGACTCAGGTGTTAATTAATTCTCATCTACATCACAGTCTCACAGGTTGTGAGTTCTGCACTCCAGCTCAATAAGCACAAAATGGAGATGCTTCTCTATCTCTACCACATCTTTTCAAGGACAAATCACCCAGTTATGAAATGCCACCTAAATTATTTTTACTTTAAACCCACTAACTAACTACCCATGGTCCCCACTGTGGACCTTTTCAACCAATCACAAAAACTGCCCAAACCCATGAAGAAGAAGGTGAAGAAGAAAGTGAAAAGAAGGGCTCAGACAAYGCCCTAAATTCTCCATCTTGGCTCACACACGTTACTGTACACTAAAATCTTAAATCTAAGTCCTTCACCCTGTGAGATCACACACTTCTACCAACTCCACACCCACAATCTCAGTGCTCTCACTCAATGTTGGAAGCCTGTCCCAAGGCCTCAGGGACAAATGTGGTGCTTTCTTGAGGGTCAGCACCTTTTTACACAAAAAACCTAAAATTTTCAGCTTCCAGGGTTCCAACACTCAGCTTCACCTTTGCTTCCAGAGCTGGCTTCTTTGGGAAATCACCTCCCCAAGGTCTCAAGACAGCACAGCCAGACTCCTCACCTTGAAGTAAAACCAGGGCAKCATTTTCTTGGGCTTTCATTGAAAGCACCAGCCTGGAGGGAGAGATAATTTAACTTCTGTGTTTTTTTATCCCAGCAAYTGTGTTTCATTTGAAGTGGCTGCTRTGGGCCAAGCAGAACTTTGGGAGAAAAGGAGGTAATGGCAAAATTGGGATATGCATGAATTTGGAATAAACATAGTGATTTCCAGAGCAAATGTGCAGAGCCTTTGAAATTAGGAAGAAATTCTTTACCATAGGGGTGATGAGATTGCCCAGGGGAATTGTGAACTCCCCTGAAAGTGTTCAAGGCCAAGTTGGATGAGGCTTGGAGCAACCTGGGATTGTGGAAGGTGTCCTTGCCCATGGAAGGGGGTGAAATGAGATGGTCTTTCAAGTCCCTTCCAAACCAAAGCATTCTATGATCCTGTGAAATCACATCTGTGATTTTAGTTWGTGCAGACCTCCTTGTGGGACGTGTTGCCCTTGCAAGTTCTGCCAGCTCCACATCCCTCTCAGCAAGTTTTGCAGTTCCCTAAAATCTCCCCATCACCCAGCTGCAGGTTTGATTTTGTCCCCACAGCTCCTGCAGCACAAACCTTGYTGCTTCTTGGTGCCTCAGGATCGTGACATCAGGCCCTCCAGACTGGGGATCAACTTCCATGATTCAACAGGATTCAACTGGGATTCAACTTCCATTCCACTTAARGAATCATCCCCCACTTCTGCTCCCTCCATCTCCTCCAGGTGAAGATGGGAAGGCTCCAGGTTCTACTCTACAAACCTGAAGGGCTGAAGGCCCAGAGCTTGAGAAAAGTGGCAACAGCAGAAACCCAGCGAGATGCAGCACACAGGGTCCCAGCAGCTCTGCTGTGGTCTGATACAGCTCAGATATTTTCCACATCATTGTCTTTCCTGCTGGCTGGAGCTCCCCCTGCCCTGGGAAGGATCTGCCTGACACCAAGGAGGGGTCAGACCCCTTGGGGTCCTGCTGGMCCAGCCAACATCCTTGCAGAAGCTCTCCTCATTTGTACATGCACCCATATGAATTAAGAGATGCGTTTGCAGGAAGGGTGTTTTTGGATCTTACCCAAGGAATTTAGGACTGGCTCTACTGTGTCAGGAGGCCTTGGGCCTGACACAACTGCTTGGACAACACRTGGCTCCAAAACCCTCTTTTTCCTCYCCTTCTTCCACAGATGTGGGATCCTGGGGTGGGGTGGAGGATGGGCTGGGTGGGTGCTCATGCCCATGCACTTCCCCTCCTTCCCTCCTCCTCCTCCTCCCGCTCCCCATCGCCCTCCCCARCCCCTTCCACTCTTCTCAGCCATGATAAGCTCGCTGATGGAAAAAATGTTGTCACACATATCTCACTTCCAGCGTGTGGGAGTCGCTGATAATGGCGCAAAGATCTGGACAATAAAGACTCCTGACAGCTTTTGTGTCCTTCCCCAGCACGGAGGGATAGTCCTGGAAGAGGAGCTGAGCGCTTGTGGGATTTGGGGAAGGAAGCTGWGGTCCTGGGGAGGAGGCTGGAGAGGGGAAAGAGCTCATCCACCCTCCTCATTTGGGGTGCAAAGCCATTCCCCCTGCACATTCCCCRAATTCCACCCTGCCCTGGGGCATCTCCAAACTGAGAGCCACGAGRATTTTGGCTTCAGGTGGCTTTGCTGTTGTGCTGGGGAGCAGCCCAGCAGCTGCTCACTGCCGTGTTTGCTTTGGACATTCCCCATCAGCCAGGGCTCCCTCCGTGGGGAGAGGGGGCTGCGCTGCTCCAGTGGAGCTGCTGAAAGAGCCCGGAGCAGCTCGCCAGAAGGGTGAAGTCATTTATTTATGCCTAGAAAAAAACCCGTGTATTTTATTAGCCAGCCTCTGAGGCGCTGGGGCTGGGCCAGTGCCAGCTCCTGTGCTGATGTGGAGAGCAGAGGGCAGCAGGGGCAGTGCCCGTGGCTGTGGTTCTTCCCAGTCCCCTTGTTGGGATGTACAAACAGGGCACCAATTTATTTATTCAAAATGTGCCAGGGATTGGCTGGCAGAGGTTCATTTGACACAGAATCACAGARTTATTTAGGTTGGAAAAGAGCTCYCAGACCACCGAGTCCAACCTTGTCTGATCTGTGACTGATCCCCACCTTGTCACCAGCCCAGAGCACTGAGTGYCACCTCCAGTCATTTCTTRGATACCTCCAGGGATGGGGACTCCACCACTGCTCTGGGCAGCCCCTTCCAAAGCCTGACCACCCTTTCCATGGAAAAATTCCTCCTGGTGTCCAGCCTGRACCTCCCCTGGCMMMGCTTGAGGCCATTCCCTCTGATTTTGTAGCATTCCTTGTTTTTCAGTATCTATTTTCTCACTCTAGTTACAACAAYTGTGAATGACTTTTGCAGAAAAACTTATTTATGCCAAGCAAAAGAAAACCAATTTTATAAATTTTCCAGCTGGAAGGAGACCTACCAGTTATTTAGATTTCTGTCCCAATCCTCAGGRGCTGTAGATGATCTCCCTAAAATCTCCCTTTCCCTCCAGAGCACTGCTCTCCACAGTGAGAATGATGATACCTCAGAATGGGGGGAAAATATTCTTTCTAACATTAATAAATAATAAAAAATTAAATTTATGTTATGACTATTGTCGTAGGGAAATCTCTCTCTCTTTGGGCTCCCATGTCCCACAAGACTTTTCCCTTCTGAGGGCTGTGTTGTAGGAGATTGGAAGCCAAATTTTCCCTGGATTTAGCCAAAAAATTTTCACACTTTTCTGATCAAACCATCTTTCCGGGAGGAGAGAAGAAAAGAGGGGGTAGTGTTAGTGTTTTCTCTATTTTACAAAGAATGAAGGTTTTCCACTCCACCTTGGAGAAAGTTGCCAGAACAAGAGAAGGACACAATGGTCCTTGCCAAAAGAAGAGAAGGACACAATGGTCCATCCCAAAACCATTTCCATGGTAAGTTTGTACCCAGCTCTGCCTGAGCTTTGGGTATGGGACAAATTAATTTACCCCCCTCCATTGCCCTGACCTCATCCATTGATGGCCAGGGCCATCTTCTAACCTTTCCCAGTTGGATTTTCCATGTTGTCTGCCCGGGATAGGAGAGGTTAAACCCTCCAGGAGCAGATCTGGGTGACAGCATCGCCCTTGGGCTTTGGCACGGAGGCGCTTTCCCCTTCTGATAGCCGGCTCCATCCTGCTGGGAGCGATTTCCCTGCTGCCAGCGAGCTCTCACACACACACACAGACACACACACAGACCCATCCCTGTGCACAGCCGGGCGTGAGCGCCTCTCGCTGGGCTCACATTCAGGRGCTCCCCACCTCCCTTCCCCGGCAGCTCCGGCATCCCGGGATCTCATCCTGCCCCTGATAAGGCGCAGGGGCGGCTGCCAGAGGAAGGCTCCCAGTGGCTCCCGGCGCCAGGCTGGGCAGAGGCAGACGTGTCTCACCCTGGCTCCTCCGAAGGGCCAAAAACAGATGACATCAGCCCTCCTCCCTCCCTCCCATCCCGSTGTCCATCCTCCCCCCGGAATCCCTATCAGCCCCGCGGAGAGGCTGCGCTCGGAGGAGCGAGGAGGAAGAGGGAAGGCAAGGGGGGGAGGAGGCCCGGGGAAAAAGGAGGGAAGGCSAAGGCTGGAGCTGCAAGTTGGTTACTTTGGCAGAAAGACAAAGCTCTGCGAAACTTCACCGGCCAGACTTCAAAAAGGTGGAAAAAGCGGAGGCTCAGTTCTGGCAGGTCCTGTTATCRAGGGGAGCCTTATCTCTCGATGGGGCTGGTGGCTCATGCGAGCCGSAGTGGCTGCTAACCTCTGGCTGAGCTTTCCCAGGTCCCTGAGGAGCCAGAGTGCCACTCCACGGAGAGGAGAARCATCCAGGAGAGGGGACTGCATGGGGACATTACCACTGTGCCTGCAGCCTGCAAGGATGGGATACCCCAGCGTGGAGCCCAGCAGTGCCACACTGCTTCGGTTCGTGGTGGCAGGAGGASTGAGGGGACATTTCCCTGCTCACAGTCCAGCCAGAGACGGGTCACATCTCCACTCGGTGTCAACTGGGGCAGTTGGGCCACTGGTTTTACTGGTTTCCTCTGGGATGGATAGGAGAGGGGGTTTAGGTTGGAGCCAGGTGTGTAGCTGGGGCTTTTAGGGTGGGAATTTTGCCCACCTCATTTCTTCCATGTCCTAAGCACCACACTGGGTGTTTTCCAGAGATGAATCTTCCAGCTTTTCTCCTGAGGAGATTTTCATACCCTTTGAAGCCATCTCTCTACTCAGAGCTCTATTCTTGCTCGCTCTACACCACCTCCTTTCCATCTCACCACCTCCAAGGTGAGGACTGGCTTTGGGGGTCCTGCTCCAGAGCACACCACAGTGGGCAATTCCCCTTCCTTCAGCTGCTGGAAGTGAACCTGGCCTTGGCTTATTCCCA
This sequence comes from Alauda arvensis, assembly GCA_902810485.1. NCBI lineage: Eukaryota > Metazoa > Chordata > Aves > Passeriformes > Alaudidae > Alauda > Alauda arvensis. Next base: position 650,942 of record CADDXX010000109.1, read on the forward strand.
CTCATAATTCTGCTCAATAAATCAGCCTATGCAGGACAAGAGACAGTGACACCCCTCAGGTGATATTGGGGTAGAGTTTGGAATAACTTGCACTATGGAAGTAAGATTTCACCTGGGAAMTGCTCCATGCAGGAGCAGGGCAGATGCTCCACCACACTCCCTGTGAGACCGGGTGAATTGTTTGTTTTCCCCACGGGGATTTCTCAGCCTTGCCCACCTTTACCTCCTCACAGAGGTGGGTCACAGAATCATGGGATGGTTTGGGTTGGAAGGAAGCTTTAAGGGTCCAGCACTCCTGTAATGAGCAGGGACTTCTTGCAGGAGATCAGGTTGGATAACCTGAGTCACCCACCCAGGTTCACCTTGTTGCTATGGGAGAGGAAGAGGAGCTTCTGGAGGGAAAATCAAACCTCTGTCTTGGATCCATCCCTTTGGAGAGGATGAATCCTGCCATGGCCTCCTCTGAACAGAGCTAGAAATTGAGGTTGTTCAAGGCAGTGACTGAGACAGAGGTGGAGGACTGGGTTCAAAGAGAGGCTTCAGAACTGCTTGGAGCAGCCCAGCAGATCCTTCTCTTGCTGCCACTCTGCAAGGGCACCCCTTGCTCCTACACCACCTCTGCCACCTCTGTGCAGGTGGTTTGGATCCCCCAGTGCCCCTCCAGCACCACCAACCCCCAGGTGTGGGGCAGGGTGCTACATCTGGGGGGGAAGCAGGGCTGCACTCACTCCGGGCTCAGCAGGACGCAGAAAACCAAGAGGTTTTTATTGGTGATGGACAAACCGAGTGGAGGCAGGGAGGTGCCTGAGGGCAGGATCTGTGCACAGCCCTGGCTGCAGGATCACTGGGCTGGCTCTCCTGGGGCTGTCACAGCAGCCTGGTGTGGCTGCTGTCAGCGGCAGCAGCGCAGGCGGCCGCTGCCACAGCTCCCTTCCCAGCGCTCCATGTGGAAGCAGAGCCTCCGGCAGTGGCCACGGCTGCTCCTGCACTGCTGGCTGTCTGAAAGGCCTCKGGCTGCTGGGGAAAGAGGACAGGAGAACAGGTTAGGAGAGCTGGGACCTACTCAGAGCCACAGAACCTACTGGGAACTCCGCTGGTGTTGGTGGTGGCTGAGCAATGGGRTGTTATCAGTCGGCAACAGGAAAATTCAGCTGGTTCCACGCTGAGGATCAGATGTGCCTGGGAGGAGTTTCTCCATCCAGCAAGCACTGGGAGTCTCCTAACGACTGGCCTGGGCGAGACAGCCAGGTTTGGGTTGGCTGTGCTGGGTGAGATGAGTTAGGTGAGGYTGGACAGCATCAAAAGACAGAGAAGTGCCTTTTGGAATGGGTGTTTCACCTCTTGTTTCGTTTGGAGATTTTTTGGCTTCTTGGTGTTTTGGGGTTCTTGTTTGCTTGGGTTTTTCAAATCTTTTGCTGTTTTGATTAAAAGGGCATGTGCTGCTTCTCTTGAGACACAGCAGAAACACCAAGTTTGGGGGTTCTGGAGGGTCCTCCATCAGTGGAGTGGGCAAACCCTTCTCTCTACCTTCGTGTCCCCAGAACTTGAGTTAAATAAATGAGAGCATAAACAGGCTGAGCAAGTAAATCTCTTCTTGATTATCAGGTTTGCCTTGTGAACATGATATCACCAAAGTTCTGCTAAATCACAGTGACCTTATACCTGAGTGAAACCTGAGTCTCTGATGTACGAGCAGCCAGGGAAAATGCCAAGCCAAGGAATATTTTTTTATCAAACCAGAATCCCAGAAGAAAACAAACAAAAAAGGGTAAATAATCTGCCTGTCATTTCCCCCATGAGAGATGGTTTTGATTTTATAGAATTAAAGATACAGAGAATGATTTCAGTTGGAATGGACAATAAAGACCATCCACTTCCAACCTCCTGCCATGGGCAGGGACACCTTCCACTATCCCAGGTTGACCCAAGCCCCACTCAGCGTGGCCTTGAACATTTCCAGGGATGGAGAGTCCACAGCCTTTTTTGGTAACCTGTGCCAGGGCCTCCCCATCCTCACAGCCATGAATTCCCTCCTAATATCTCATTTACACGCACCCTCCTTCAACTTAAGTCCATTCCCCCTTGTCCTGTCCCTCCATCCCTTGTCTCAAGTCCCTCTCCAGCTCTCCTGCAGCCCCTTTAGGCTCTGGAAGGGGCTCTGAGCTCTCTCTGGATCCTCCCCTTCTCCAGGTGAGCACCCCCAGCTCTCCCAGCCTGGCTCCAGAGCAGAGGGGCTCCAGCCCTTGGAGCATCTCCATGGCCTCCTCTGGACTTGCTCCATCAGCTTCTGATGCTGGGGATCCCAAAGCTGAAGTCAGCTCTGCAGGTGGCATCTTACCAGAGCAGATCAGAGGGTGAAAATCACCTCCCTCAACCTYCTGGTCACACTTGCATCTTCCTGCATTTGCCACATCTGTGCTCCACTCACGGAGAATTTAATGGGATTCTCCTTGTTCTGTGGAGGGTGAGGCTTTTTATCCTGGTCAGGAGCAAATCCCAGGCTCCTGGCTTAAGCTCAGCATTTCTGGGTGAGTTTTGAGGACAGGGGATGCACAACCTATGAACTCAGGACAGCTGCATCCAGGAACTTCACGGAGACCGTGTCAGGAGAAATTCTTTTTCCTTGGAAGCACAGTTAGGTCAGCCTTGACTTGAGAGCCCTGTTTTGCCCTCTTCTACCTCAGAGCAGGACCCTGCCTTTCCTCCCTCCACAGCCCTGCAGGAAGAGCCCCTGTGAGAGTTTTGTCCTTACCCGGAGCGCCCTGGAGCAGGAGAATGACAGCGACTGCAAAGAGCAGCTGGAGAACCCTCATGGCTCGGCGTGGGTGGAGGATCCACCCCCGGGAGGAGTGAACGGCCCCAAAGGGAGGAAGAAGAGGGAAATCCTGGATTTATAGTGGCCAGGGAGRGGGTTGTGTAATTCCCCCGGAGTGGAGGGAACTTTGTCAACCTCGGGTGCATTTCAACACGACAGCAAACAGTGGCACAGAGTGTGCCTGCTCTCAGTCTCATCGTGTCACAGACAAAAAGTACAAAGGGGAAATAAGGAGAAAAAAAAAATAGAAGGAAAAAGCCAAAAATGGGAGAAAAAAATACCAGGGTTTTGTTGACAATTACACTGAGCACTGGGGAGTCTGCTACTGCTGGCTGCTGGAGACAGGATGTTGGGACTGACCCAGKCTGGCTCTGTGTTTGTAGGCTCGAGCATGTGATGTTAAAATCCAAAACAAGTGTTAGCAGTATCAAAGTGCTGGGTTTGGTTTTTTGTTTTTGTTTTTTTTTTTTTTATTTCCAGCTCTCACTCTCTGTGTTTAGCACTGACACAATCAAGCATGAAAAAATCCAGAGTCTCCTCCTCAGCATTCCCCAAAACACAAAGCTGGCTTGAAAATAATGAGATCCTTAAAAAAAAATAATGTGTATTCTTCAGTTTCCCAAATTCCAGGCTGCAGAGAGGATGCTTGCCAAGGTTTTGTTTACAACTGTCAAGAAAAAACAGCGATTTCATATTTTATTCATTTATGTACTGATTCAGTGGGAAAGCTGGGATAGCTCCCTGCAGGATTCAGTGGTGTTGGGAAAGCTGGTGGATTGCAGCTCTCCCAGGGATCCTGGCAGGCTCTCAGGTTTGTACCAGTTCTCCAGGTCAGTTCCAGGAAATCAGTRGAGGTGAGACCTCTGTTCCAACCTGGGAAAACAACACAAAGCAAACAACAAAGCAGGAATGTCCCCCCAGCCAACAACAAAGGGAGGAAGAGGAAATAGAAACTTTACAAGGGTCTTTTTTACAGTGATGATGCAGTGGAGGCCATCACAAAGTCTCCCCTTTTCCCTTCAGAAGTCACCTCAATGGATTTTTCTCTGGAGGCTGGATGCCAGGGAGAGCTGGAAAATGCAAACCCCACGTCCTTCAGGCTGCTTGAACAGAACAAGGATCACCTTCATCAAACAGTGCAGATAAAGGGGCCTTCACCAGTCAGACTTTGGAGTAGGGGACACTGAGCTCTTCACCAGGGTGTCCTGCAAACCAGCCATGAACAGCCTGGGAAGGGAGATGGAGCTGGAAACCCACCTGGGGGAGATCTGCATGCAAGGATGTGTGTGAGCCTCTGGAAAAGTGTTGGTGCTCTGCCTCTGCTGGAACTGCTTGGGTGGAAGACAATAACCCACCCTGTACCTCTGAGGATTGACAGCTCCAATGTGAGAGACAGTGCAGTGGGATTTCATGGAATTATGGAACAACGGAATGCTTTGGGTTGGAAGGGACTTTGGAGACCATCCAGTCCAATCCCCTGCCATGGGCAGGGACACCTTCCACCATCCCAGGTTGCCCCAAGCCCCTGACTCACCTGGGAGAAACCCCCAGAGAAAATAAAGTAGATACCCCAAGGAAGGAAGCTGATCTAGTGGGAGGTGTCCCTGCCCATGGGAAGGGACTGGAATTCGATGATCTTTAAGGTCCCTTCCAACCCAAACCATTC
>CADDXX010000109.1:655587-666860 GCA_902810485.1 Alauda arvensis
CCCCTGGGGACACCAGGGGACAGCAGCACCTGGACACCTGCTGCCCTCTGCAGGTGCCTCTGCCGCGTTTCCAGGTTGATTTGCTCCCAGGTGATGCTCCAGCCCTGCCAGAGGACTTTCCTGGTGCAGGGAGGGTGTGGRGGCTGCTCCTGGCCAGGATGGGGTAATGATGGCTGGGGGCACCACAGCCTCCTCTTCCCATCCTTGGAAGGCTGAGCCCCAAGGAAGCACAGGATCCCAGAATGGTTTGGGTTGGAAAGGACCTTAAAGCCCATCCTGTTCCACCCCCTGCCATGGGCAGGGACACCTTCCACCATCCCAGGCTGCTCCAAGCTCTGTCCAGCCTGGCCTTGGACACTTCCAGGGATCCAGGGGCAGCCACAGCTTCTCTGGGCACCCTGTGCCAGGGCCTCACCACTCTCACAGGGAAGAACTTCCAAAGCAAAGAATTTGGGCAGAGCTAATCCAGCAGCAAGGAGACGGCAGCTCTGGAGCTGCAGTCCCAGCAGGGAGGAGTGTGTGGATGCTCCTGTGAGTGTCCAGCTCCGAGTGTGTGACCTCAGCAGTGCCTGAACATGTGCGTGCAGATGGCCTGGCGCTCTCCAGAGAGGATGTGGAGCACGGAGCCAGGGCACCACGTGGCCACGGTGTTCCCAGTGACGGATGGCAGGATTCCAGGTGTTTGTCTCCAGCTCAGCTGCTCTCCCGTGGTGGGAGCAGCACCACTGCAGAGGGTGATTTGTGCCTGGAGCTGTTTGGATGCTGCAGGCTCCRTGGGGACCAGGCTGCATCCCCCACACCACCACAAACCCCTGCCCTGCAGCTGTGGTGCATGGGGTGAGGTGCAGAACGTGCCTTGGGAAAGAAATCCAGGACTGCAGAGTACCAACAAAAACCAGATTTCCTCCAGAAATCRGGGGCAGGAAATCTCTGTCCCTTGGGCAGCTGCTTGCACAGCAGCTGCTCTGGCTCCCTTTGGCGTGGCCCTGCTGCCGTGTTGGCCTCAGCCTCTGGTGAGCCCACAGGGGCTGGCTCAGCAGCCTCCCAGCCTCCCCTGCCTCCCAACCTGCCGGCAGATGGCTTTTCTCTGAGCTCACCGTGCACAAAGGCTGATCTGTGCTCAGACACGTGGCACTGGGATCGGCTCCTGGGTGCTTGAGAGGTTTTGGGGCTGGGAGGAGTCGAATCGATCCGTATCCGCTCTCTGGCCCCARATGGGAGGGATGTTTCCACTGACCTCATTGCCTCCAGGCCAGGACCTGAGCAGGCTGATYTTTAAATGCATCCTGGGATAAGGTTTTGCCAGCAGAAGCAATTCCTTGGGAGAATGAGCCCTTTTGCCAGCTTGTGATGCCACCTCCTATTCCCAATCCCCCTGACAGCATTTTGCCAAACAAGCAAGGACTGACAGAGCCCTGCAACTCGACCTGTGAAGAAATGATCATGGGCTCAGCTCTGGGCTCAGCCCTAGTCCAGAAACTCCCCATTGGCTCTTGTTCCAGACCATTCTTCRTGGCYTTCTCAGAACTYTCTTCAACARGTCCATGTCTGTCTTGAGGCCCCCAGAGCTGGACACAGAAAGAAATTATTGGTTTTGCCCCACAGAAAATGGTCAGAGCACACCTTGTGCAATTCACTTCTCCTCTCCAGTACAGGAGTCAATTATGGATCATTCCTGGCATGTGCCCACCTCCAAACTGTGCCAAGGAGCAGTGTGGGGAACAGTTCATTTTCTGACAGCACCTTTGAGGAGCCACTAATTTCTGAGCCTCCCATGATTTGATTTACTCCTGTAGGTACAGCCTTTGAATCCTGACCTATTTTATCTCCCCAGCACACCCTGGAGCTGGGCTGGGGTGAGGTGATTTTCATCCCACAGGAGGTGGAAGAGCTCCACGTGAGCAGGTGGGATGTTGGAATGTTGGAATGTTGGAACGTTGGAACGTTGGAATGTTGGAATGCTGAAATGTTGGAATGTTGGAGTGTGACCCCCTTTCTCCTGCGTGGGGGTGAAGGAAGATCCAGGCACGCAGGGGGTTGCACTGGTTTGTGTGGGATTGTCAGGGGACATAAGGACAGCCTGGATCCAAGGGGCTGCCCATGGCTATGGCACCTCAGCTTCCCCAAGCTGGAGCCCACCCCACACCGTCCTGCCCCTGATTGCACACCTCAGTGACGTTTTTAGGGCAGAAGAGGAGGATTTGGCTCTCTTTGCCAAACAAACACTGGCCTTGTTGCCTGGGAACAGCAAACAAATCCTGCTGAGGGAATCCATGCCATGCTTTGATGGGCTAAAATCCCCARTTATCCCAGAGGCTTGTGCTGGTTGACAGACCTGGCATGAGGGTAGAGCTCTCTCCTGGCTGTCTCCATTGGGTGCACAGATCCCAAAYATACAGAGTCATGTCTGGATGATTTTTGCATCTCCTTTAGGTATAAATCTGCTAAGGAAATACTAAAAAAAACCCTATTTGTTTCCTTCTGAGCTCTATCAGGCACAGACAGCTGGAGTTCAAAGCTCAGTCAAGAACTTCCCACAAACTTCATCCTCTTCTTCATTTGGCTGTCACCTGCCCACAGCAGGGGGAGGGAACTGGATGATCTTTAAAAGGTCCCTTCCAACCCAAACCATTCTGGGATTCTATGATGTTTTTATGATTCTCCCTCCTCCCCAGGATTATGGGATACTCCAACTAGGATTTAATTAATTTGAGCAGCATTCTCTAATTAAATTACACCAAACAGCTCATTCTGCTGTTCAAGCAACTCCCCATGAGCTGAGCTGGCTGCTTTGCCCCAGGCAAGTTCAGGGGTCACGAAATCACATCAAGAAGCAGCTTTATAAGGTCTGGAAGTTTCATTCTACACCATCCACTGTATCCTCAGTGATTTCTCTCTCCTCCCTCTGTATGAGACTGGAAGGGAATTCAGTTCATCYTATTCATTGGGCAGAAATAATGATGGRATTTCATTMATTYCTTTTTGGTKGTTGTTGGGTTGTGGTTTGGGGTTTTTTAAGGCTGTTTCCATCCAGATCAGCAAACAAGGGAACACACAGCAGTGGGACAGCGGGACCATGCCTGTGAGCATGCCCATTAGCGCCAGAGGGAAAACATTCCCTATAAACTGAGCATTTCCACATTTCCTGGTGGACTGGCCAAAACATATCAGGGGCAGAASGCCCAGTGACTGCGAGGGAGATGTGCAAGGCGAGCTGCAAGAGCCCACTCTTCACTTTCCTGGGAAACCAGGCTGTAACCACCACGGCTGAGCACTCCCAGATGAGAGGCACAAGTAATAAACCCTGTGGATGAGTGTGAGAAGTCAACAGTTTGATTTGGAGAGGTGCCTTGGCTCAAACCCCTCCCCGTGCTGTCCTCGTGCATCGGCGTGCGTCAGAGGCATGGGCTGGAAGTGGGCAGGAATTTGGCTCTGGATTCAGCCCTCTCCCTGTTTTCTGACTCAGTTCCCAGGCCCACAGCCAGCCCTGGATAGTCTGGCACTCCTGAGGGTTCATCCAGCTCCATGGGATCCCCAGGGGAGCGCTGGCATCTCCSTGTGTGTGCTGGAGTCCCAGTGGTGGAGAGGAACTGGGCTTCTCAGCAGTGAATGGAGACACTTGGGTGAATGAGCTGCTGGCCCTCTGGCGCTGGGGCCTGACCCTGGTGAGGTCAGKGAGGAATTTTCCCGTTTGATTCATCAGAACAAGGATTTCATCTCCCAGGCAGAGCTTTTTCCCTGGCTCGCTCTCTGACCGGTGCCTCGGCTGGTTGGCATAGCTCCCTCATTACATCATTGTTTCCTTGCTTTCACAGAAATGATTGACCCAGAGAGAAATATTTTACCTGGAAAGGGAGACCACGAGCTGATAAAGGCAGGGGAGTGTCAAAATTTTATGTTGAAAAGACACAGAAGGRCTGAGAGTGGATTTGGACAGAAAATTAATTTAGGCTAAGGGAGCTCATAGGAAGAAAGCTGTGAGGGAAAAAGAGACTGATTTCCTTGGGRCTGGGTGACCAAAAGGGAAAGGAAAATGCAGAAATGCAGTCCATGGATGGAGAGGGCAGCCTGTCAGGGCAATGAGACAGCTTTCAGATTCCTTCCCCACCACATTTAAAACAAATAAACCTGGGATCTTAAGGGAAAAAAATCTTCCCTGTGAGGGTGGGGAGGCCCTGGCACAGGGTACCCAGGGAAGCTGTGGCTGCCCCTGGATCCCTGGAAGTGTCCAAGGCCAGGTTGGATGGGGCTTGGAGCAACCTGGGATAGTGGAAATTGTCCCTGCCCGTGGCAGGGGTGAAATAAAATGATCTTTAATGTCCCCTCCAACCTGAACCATTCTGGCACTCCATGGCTGCCTTGAGGACCTGGCACAGCCTGGAAAGGAGAAGTGGATGGGGGTGGATTTTGCCTGAGAAGCACAGACCACACTCACCTTTGTGTCAAAGCAGGTGCCTTTTGCACCAGAAGTGATGCCAAAAGCACTTTTCCCATGGCAGCTGTTTTCTCTGGGGAGGGGAACAAAGGGACAGAGCCCCCCWGGTGTTCTGGGGAGGTGAGGAATGCTGTGGCCACTCCTGGTCAGTGGCACCCCACCACTGGCAGTGGTGGGATAAATAATAAATATAAACAATAAACCTCAGGTTTATTGGTTTCAGGTAAAGAGAAAGGCAATTTTTCACCTGTGCATGTCAGATAACAATCAGAGTCCCAAAAAGACGACAAATAGTTTGGGTGGCCCCAGTTTCTTCTTGTCACAGTGTCACCTAAAAAGTTACAGCAAAAACCGAAGTGTTCAGGAGTCCACGAGTGAATGCACAGCCAAATCACTCAGGGGAGCAACAGTCACAGAAACCACAAAATCTCCTTCCCARCAGCTGCTCCTGCCATGCCAGTGGYGCCTGCAGCCCYCCAYGAGCTGCAGCTGGCTCCTTTGGACACCTTCAGCTCTCTGTGCTGGTGGGTGGCAGGTTTTTGCAGCAGAGAATGACGGGCTCAAAGCAGAACTGGGCCRGGTATTCCCCAGGAACACAGGTTCCCACTCGGCACAAGCCCCCTCCGTGGCTGCAGCTGTCTGGTCCGTGAGCATCTCCTGGACAAGGGAGCAGCAAATTCGTGGATAAAATTTGTGGGGTTCCTTCAGGCACCACATTCCCAGCCAACCAAGCCAGCACTGGGAGCACACAGAGAGCCTGGGCACCTCAAGCATTCCCAGGATCCCCTTCCCACAGACAGGTTCAGATATCCACGTTAAAAACCCCAAGCTGCCGAGCCAACCTCCCTCAAGGAATGTTTTATCACGGAGTTGTTTTTTCAGGACGTTGGCAAAGGCCGTGCTTGGGAGCTCAGGGGGGTTGTCCTCCCCCTGCCAAGGAGGCAACTGCAGCCTGAGAAAAGGCAGGAACATTTTCCCAGAGCACAGGGCTTCTCCTTTAGCGATGTGCCCCATTTTCACAGCTCCCTCCCTGCTCGTTTTTTGTATTCCCCCAAGGGATTAAGTCATGAATTTTCCCAAAGTACCTCACCCACTCTCTCACCCAGAAAACACCTTTCCTCAGTACCTGCAATATCACACAGCTGAGAAAGATGATCCCTGTTCCCAGATATCCTGTTCACCACCCCAGRCCTTCCTGGTTCTTACCGTGCTGGGCCAGGGAGATGAGTATGAAAACAAGCACAGGGATCCCCATTCCTTTGGCTCTGCTGGAAAATTGCAGGGCTGGGAGTGAGATKTTGCAGAAGCCTCTGTGTGCTGCTGGCATGCTGGATGGCATCCTGGAAGAGGGGAGGAGCAGGCAGCAGTTAATTCTATTCCAGTCCCCGGAGTGACATTTGCTGCTGAGAAACCCTTTTGTGTCGTTCTGACCCAGTGCTGCTGCTCCAAACTGTGTTGACTTTTTTTCACCTTCACTGGTTACTGGCTTTCCTGATTCCTCTCCTTTTGGGCTGGTAGAATTCCAGCTGGAAAAAAATAAAAAAGAGGCTCACAGGGATGCTTTGTCCTTCACCTGCAGCCAGCAAAATCCCTTGGAAGTGATAGAGAAGAGGGAAGCAACCTGCAAGGGAAGACTCCTGAGGGTCTGCAAGGAGGAGAAGGACGCAGGCTGGGAGTGAMTCATTTTTATTTTCTCCAGCTGAAACCTGGGTGTTATTTTTTTTCCCCCCAGCTTTGGCTTCTGAGGAATTTGGGAGGCTTCATTCCTGAGTGTGATGAGCACACAGTGATGGAGGAAGAGCTGTTAGCTCAGCGCTGCACCCCGTGGTGGTAAATCTGTGGTGAGTGTGCAGCTCTGGCTGTAAAATGTGATATTCCAGCTGCCCTGCCTGGCCCTGCTGTTCTCTGTCCCTTCAGCTGTGGTAAAAAAACTGCTCTGTGAACGCATCTTAAAGTGACAGGTGAAGGAGCAAGGTTAAAAATCCCTTTCTCCCTAAAAAATTACCCAAACTGAACAATATAACTAGAATCATGGAGTCACTTGGATTGGAAAAGCCCTCCAAGGTCATTGAGTGTAGCCATTCTCCAGATCTCCCAAGCCACCACTAAATCATGTCCCCAGACGCCACATCTATCTGTCCTTTAAAGCCCTCAGAGATGGGGATGCCAGCACTCCCCTGAGCACCTTGTTTTAATGCTTAATCACCCTTTCCATGGAGAAATTCCTCCTGATGTCCAACCTAAACCTCCCCTGCCACAGCCTGAGGCCCTTTGCCCTTTTCCTGTCCCTGGGAGCAGAGCCAGACCCACTCCTGGCTGGGAGTTGTGCAGAGCCACAAGGTCCCTCCTGAGCCTCCTTTTCTTCAGGCTGAGCCCCTTTCCCAGCTCCCTCAGCCTCTCCTGGCGCTCCAGTCCCTTCCCCAGCTCCCTCAGCAGCCCCCTGAAGTGCCCAAGGACTGACAAGGATGTGGCTCTCAGTGCTCTGGGCTGGGTGACAAAGTGGGGATCAGTCACAGGTTGGCCTCAATGACCTTGGAGATCTTTTCTAACCTAAATGATTCTCTGATTAAGTGTCCTCAGTCCTCTAAAGCATCCAAGTGCAACCACCCTCTTTCCATAAATAAATTACTGTTACACTTATTTATTTAGCATTTATTGACTTCTTCATATAAAGAAACATGTCACTTCTAGTTAATGACACACTTTGCATGCTGAGAACACCAGACACATCTACAACACTTGGAATAAAACCCGTTTGCTTCCTTGGCTGTTCATTTCCATGGCTTTCTGCAATCCCACGAAGGTCTTTGTCACACTTCTGTGCAGCACTTCCATCCTCTGCGGGGGCAGAGCCCCTCCTGCTCCTGCACACACCTGATTTCTGGGGGCACRCAGTGGCCCCCCTCCTCCTGGCACATGTGGAAGTTGGATGTCGTGTCTGCAATTCAGAGGGTTCAAGTCAAACCAGGAAACCCGGCACTGCCATCCAAACAATTTCTCATGCACAGGAATTGCTGGGAAGTTGTGGCTGCTGAGTCTCCAAAAGCAAAGATGAGTTTTCACGGGGGTTTAGCACAGCACTTTTGTAAAAGAAGGAATTGTGACACAACCAGCTTGGAAAAGAATAAACTGAGGGAGGGATTTTTTTTATTTTTTACATTTTGAGTTGGTGGCACTGAATCAAATTGTGAGGGATGACATTTTAAAAGAAATTGAAGGAATTCCTAACGTGGGGGAAGAAAAATCCACTAAGGATTTTTAAACAGAAGGATGCCTAAATCTAAAAATTCTGAGCTGTAATTTCATGATAGCCAGAATAATCCATAAGGAAATGTAATGATGTGGTTGTGGTCAGTTTACACACACAGAGTAATTGTGAGGAAATATCCACTTCTGACCACAGACAAATCCAGGATGCTGGATCAGAGGAACTTCAGGATTAGCACAGTTGTTTCTGAAGTATACATTCAGTAATGATTTATGTTGAGGATTATCTATTGAGGAACACCAAAAACAAGCAATTCTGGGAAGATTTAGATAAAATAACAGGGGAAGAGGTCAGCTGGCACCTATTAAGCACAGCAGGGTGGGTGCAGCCAGCAGTTCCCCAACAGAGGAAGATTTACCATGGAAGGAGGATTCTCTGTGGGACAAAACTTTTATTTTCCCAGTCGGAGGAAGAACTTTGGGTTATTTTGGCCAGCCCCAAAAGCTCCACAGTGATGTCAGTGGAGGAACACACAGGTCCATTTTTATACATGGAAAGAGGTGGCTTAAATCCCATGCCTGGAAGTGTCCAAGGCCAGGTTGGATGGAACAACCTGGGATAGTGGAAGGTGCCTATGGAATGGGGTGGAACTGGACAAGCTTAAAGCTCCTTCCAACCCAACCCAACCCATTCAGTGACTCTGTGGTTTGGAAGCAAAGGGTTTTTTTGCTAAGTTGAGCCATTTCCCCCCAGGTTTTGCCCCGCTGGGCAGGGTCCCCACACGTACCAACACAGCAGGTCCTCCGGCGCCGGTAGCAGGTTCCGAAGGCAGCAAAGGGCTCCGGGCAGGATTTCAGATGGAAGCAGTARCCGTGATATTCCAAACAATGCAAGGTGTCCCTGGGCAAGCCCAGACCTGCAGGGAGAAAGGGATTCCCAGCTGCGCTGCAGGATGAGCCCATTCTCATGGTCTTCCTCCTGCTGAAACCCCACAGACCCCTGCGAGGGATCTGACACAAACACCCCCAAAACCCAGAAGTTTTGGGGAACTCGTGGGACCTCAGAGAGTTCCAAGGAAGACTTTTGTAACAGCTGGAGTGAAACAGAGGCTGATGGCAATTTTCTGAACACATYCTGGCCATTTGTGCTATAACAGGAAGGGACAGACCAGCCTTGGGTGCTTCTGAGTTCTGGGACTGCAGGGATGAGCAAGRGACAGCATGGTCATCACATGCCCTGAAGATAAAATTATGACTTTTAAAACCCCCCAAAAGCAGGATCTGGCTCAATKRAWGGGAACAAGCAGTTTGCCCAGTCCYTTYTATCTCTGGAAGCCTTTCTCCAAGGTGAGGAGTTTCATTAAGCATGAAGAGCAGGCAGGATAAAAACACAATCAGAAAATGAGCCAGTGCAGCAGAAGGGCTAAGGAAGGGGAACCAGAATATTCAGAAAGCTGAAATCATCAGTGCAGTTCAACCTGAGCAATACCAGGGAACACCTCTGCTCTCTCCTACCTTCACAGAGGGGACAATTTTTAACCCCGGGGTGAGAAGAGGAGGTAATTTTCATGCTACCACCATTCAATAGTGCTAGAAAGTGGCATAAATAGACTTCAAAGATTTGTAAGAGGCAGCACCTGGCAGAGGCTTCTGTGGGGAGGTTCTGGTGTGATACCTGCTCACCATGGGTTARTTTTTCACTTCTGCTTTTAGACTGAGCAATGGGGAACTGCTCTAAGGAAAGGAGCTGAGGAGAATGTTCTGCACCACCAGATGAGCAAGCTGTACCTCCTATGATGCCTTAAGTTTTAGCTTTTATTTTCTCAAATTCTGGGCTGCCTCAGGTGCTGTTCTGAGCCTCACATTAAATGCTAGTGAGTTCTCTTCACAGAGCAGGTAGACAAAACAAATCCTTTCCCAGCTGGAGACCAAGGACACCGAGTCAGGCCCAAAAGCACAAACAAGGGTGGGCTGAAGGGAGAAACAAGAAGGATGAGACCTCACAGTCTGGAGCTGGAATTGGACAATTAAACCCTAATGTGCAAATAGACCAAAACGTATAAAAGTGTGAGACCTCGTGACCTGGGGTCCATTTTGTAACCATTCTGAGTCCACCTTGGGTGTAGCCCTGGCCAAGCTCTTGTCCTGCCCAAAGTGTGCCCTAAAAGCCTTTCAATAAATATCTACTTTATTCTCCAGCTCTGTCCAGTCTCTGTTCCAGCTCAGCCTTCCCAAGGCACCACCTACACAGGCAAACCCCAGCGCGGGGCTCAGCCCTTACCTGGAACAGCCTGGAGGAGGAAAAGCAGGAGAGCCATGAGGCAGGAGAAGAGCTCCATGGTGGAAGGTCTCAGCTGCAGCGTGGAGACAGGGCCACAACGCCAGGAGCTTTGAGCAGGGGAGGAGGGAGCCCTCTGGCATTTATAGGGCAGTGGGAATGGCTGAGGCTGTCCGGGGAACCTTGGCAGGGGTGGCAGGGGAAGGCAGCAGGCACAGCCTGACCTCTGCACACAGCTGAACCCGAACAATGGCTCGGGGGCACAGAAACAAGGGCACAAACAGCTCTGCCTCCCTGCCTGGCCACTGGGAAGGCTGCTGGGAGGGGCCATTATCAGTGYGGGTCCACCCAGAGAGCATCATTAACCTGGAATATCGACGTGGTGGGTGGTGGATTATCTGGAGGGAATTAGGCATTGTTGGGTGGGAGAGAAGGCAGCTGGAATATCATAGAATCATCGTGGAATCATAGAATGGTTTGGGTTGGAAAGGACATTAGAGACCATCTAGTCCAACCCCCTGCCATGGGCAGGGGCACTTTTCACTATCCCAGGGTGCTCCAAGTCCTGTCCAACCTGGCCCTGGACACTTCCAGAGATGGGGCAGCCACAGCTTCTCTGGGCAAGAGAATCTCTGATCCTGCTGCATGTCCTGTGATGCAACAGTTGTTTCCAAGAGAAAGAAATAAAGGATAATGATCATTCCATACACAAACATGAAATAGTTGCATTTTTTTCTGTGAGAGGTGCTGTGAAGGAAACAAAAAAAATTTGGTCTAGTGGAAGGTGTTCCTGTTCATGGCAGGGGGTTGGAATGAGATGATTTTTCAGATGCCTTTCATCCCAAACCCTTTTGTCACTCCATGTTTCTATGATACATGAAGTGCAGATTATCAGTTTTCAGGKGTCACCAGCAGCACCTTCAGCTTTGCAGGTGCACAAAGAGCACACAACAAGTGAGATCCATGGGTTTTCCTCAGCATTTCTCAGCATGGAGTTTGAGTGATATCAACAGGCACATGGAAATGGCAGCTGACAGCTCAGGTTCTCCCTCAATCACTTATTCAGCCTCTTTCTATACAAGATATTTATTGATGTTGTTCTGACCCAGCAGCCCTGATACCAGCAATGCAAACCTCCCGCTCAGCCCTGTGCATTGTTCTCTGCCTGCCTCCCTGCTCTCTTTGTTTGCTTTCCACTGCAAGTTTTGCAGGCGCCATCCAGTCGTGAAGAGGTGTTTGTGTCCATCTCCAGCTACTCCAGGGACAGGGGATGAAACAAAGCCTGGAACAAGAACCCTTCAGCTGGCTCGGGTTCCCACCAAATCCGAGGGGATACTGGGTGAGATATTCATC
>CADDXX010000109.1:674130-704605 GCA_902810485.1 Alauda arvensis
AATTTATGACATGCAGATCAGGGCTGCACGCTCAGACTCTGAATATCTCCCAGGATGTGTGTAGCAGGGTGTAGCAGCTACRCTGTTCATCGTGTCCAAGGAGGTTCCAGTTTGCCAGCATGGGAACACTCCAGACAAGGCCGTTTTGTTCAGCTCCAGAATACATTTCTTTTCCCCGGGCTGGGCAGGGGGATGAAAACAAAGAGAGAGCAGCAGGGGCAGGGTCATAGGGGTTTATAGGGTGTTTAAGGGGAGGAGTTTGCACAAGAAGGGTAAGATCAAATTCTAGCCTCCTAAGAATGGGAGCACTCACAGATGTAGAGGCCACAGCCTCTCTGGACTCCTCTCTTCGTGATTTACCATCTCACAGAGAATTTTTTTTGCCAGTGTGTCCCCGTCAGAACCTCCACAGATGTGAGGGAAGTTTTGCTCTGCAGGAAGCCCACCARGAAGGGAGGACACTGGAGAGAGGCAGGACACCATGGAGAGAGATGTCCCCTGTCACCATCACGATGACAGCYGGGCTGTGGGCAGGAAAATGGCGAGCCAGGCAGGAGTCGAACCTGCAATCTCCTGATCCGTAGTCAGGCGCGTTGTCCATTGCGCCACTGGCCCAGCCCTCCCGGAGCCCTGGGGGCTTCCCAGCGCTGGATGGGCTTTGTGACAGAATTAATTAGGTATAGAAGTAAGAATTAATTGAGTATAGATTTCAGGAGATCCCTGGAGAAGGTGATCTAATCCCTGCTCCGATAGTCTTAGACATCAGGTTGTAGTCAAACCTTAACTCCAAGGCTGGAAACTCCAAAGCTTCTCTGGGACCTTGTCCTACTCTGAGACCATCGCTGTCACATGCAGAACTTGGCAAGGCACTGACAAAGGGCAGAAGGACCAGAGTGAGCCGTGCAGGAGGCTGGGGACCAGGSCACATGAGRTGYCAGGACATCCTGGGAGTGCTGGCTCTGTCCTGGCTGTGGAACAGCAGTTCMGGAGGTACCTGCATTCCTCTGTGGGATTTGCTCTGGTTTCCCTGGCTTTGGTGTGGGCYCCAGCCCTGCCCCTTTTGGAGTGCTGGGACAGGACRTCAGGAGSTTGAGGKAGGATGGCTGATGGGCAGGAGAAGGAAGGTGGTGCCCAAGGGAGCAGGAGGAAGTTGCSTGGGCTAAAAGTGTTGAGCCAGGCAGGAGTCGAACCTGCAATCTCCTGATCCGTAGTCAGGCGCGTTGTCCATTGCGCCACTGGCCCTGWSCCCTSGCCACYCCCATGTCCCTGCCAGCCTGCCCATGTCCTTCCTTCTGTGGAGCAGCCTCTGCTSCCACCACAGAGACCCCAAACCACACCCAGTTCAGCATCCAGCAGTGAAGGGTGCCCTGGATCAGCAGCCCCTGACCCCAACCCACTCAGTGCCTGGTCCTGGCCCTKTGCTTTGCCTCTGGATTGAGCTCAGCTGCTCTGTGAGCATTTCCTGCTGCAGGGACACGTCTGGGAGACCTTGTCAGAGGTGAAACCAAAGTCAAGATAAGAGATACTCCTCAGGGTCCATTTGGCCTTCAAGGAAGAAATTGTGTCATCCCAGAATGTTCTGTTCATGGTCCCTGTCTCCAGTCATCATCACATTCTTCCTTCATTCCAGGAATGTTCCTTTCATAATCTTCACTTGGCCTCTGAAGCGGGATGGATGAGACTCTTCTTTTTTCAGTGTTCCCTTGAAAAATCTCCTAATGGTGTTCATCAGAAACCTCTCTCTATTTCCATCATCTTACACTGAATCAGTGCCCTTAAACACCCCAGGAATCCCCTGGACTGRCTGTATCACCCCACTCTGGTCTTCCAGGGAAATACCACATGGAGATAAGCCCAGGAATTACGGGCTTATCTGAGCCTGTAGCTGTGAAGCTTTTTCCATTTTCAGAGGAAGCCTTCATTCCCTTCAATTCCTCACAAGGCTGACACCCAGCACACCTCCCTGCTTTGCCCTGCACTCTGGCTCTGACCCGTGACCTGTGAATCATGGGTCGGATATCCATGCATCTTCGGGGTGAACGGGGCCTCTGTCCCCAGGGAGGTGCTGGGCCACCATTTCTCCTGTCCCTCTGGAGACACCACATCCAGGAGTCTGTTTCTCCTGGGAGAGGCTCTGCAGGCCTGCTCTGGGCATTTTTGGCCTTTTTCTTCTGAAGTATCTCATTTAGAGCTGTCTTTGTTTAGCAAGGCAAGGCAGGCAAAGATGGTACCACTCCTCTGTCAGGTGACACAAAATTCCCATTCCCTCAAAAAGTGCCTGTTCAAATTCCAGGATGAAATATGAGCAGAGAGTGCCCCAGCCCTGACCTCGTGGCGCAATGGTAGCGCGTCTGACTCCAGATCAGAAGGCTGTGTGTTCAAATCACACCGGGGTCAGGATGTCCCCTCTGYGGGGATGTCAGGTGTGCATCTCCTGGGTGCTTCCTTTTGCCCTCCCACTCATTAACTCTGTACCCCAAAATCCCTGCTGAAGGGTAGCGGGTGAGCCATGGCAGAGTGGTCTTTCCTTGCTGGATGAGTGTTCAAAGTATCCTCAAAGTTGTGCTTCTTCAAAGTGTGACTTCATGCTTTCCCTTATCCTGTGTTTGCAAAGCTGACAGGAACAGTGGGCAGATGAAGCCCCAGATGTGGCTTTATCCCTGAGTATCAATTCTTCTGGTCCCAAAACCCCTTTGGAAGGGTGAGGACTTGTTAGGGGGGATAAGATCCCTTTGTATGTTCTTGCTCAGATTGAATAATCCAAATTTCTCCCCATCTCTCCACCACATATCCCCCATATCCAACTCCCCCACCACCCTGATGGYTCTCACTGAATTTGCTTCACTGTGTTAGTGAGGTTTTTTTGTTGATTCCGTTGAAATACCTGGCTGTGGAAAGCCCAAACTGAGCCATCAGGATCTTTAACTCTCTGCTCAGTCTCTTCTTGATTCCCCATGGTGAGCTGGACAGAGGGGATGGGGGGGCTGAAAAAAGGCTTAAATCTGTAGGAATGA
The DNA here is from genome assembly GCA_902810485.1 of Alauda arvensis. Taxonomy (NCBI): domain Eukaryota; kingdom Metazoa; phylum Chordata; class Aves; order Passeriformes; family Alaudidae; genus Alauda; species Alauda arvensis. The sequence goes on from CADDXX010000109.1 coordinate 677,145, forward strand.
CCTTATATGAGTTAAAATTAATAAAAAGTAGTTGAACTCCTTTAAGGGCTCTTTCAAGGTGAGTTTTAAAATATTTAAACAGGAGACATACTGGGATTAGATAATGGATCAAAAAGAAAGAAAAGAACCTAAGATCCTTTATCCCATAACTCTGGAGTGCCACCAAAGGGTTGAGTTGAGCAGGGATTTCCTCAAGATGTCGCTGCCTCACTGCTTTCAATGTCACAGAATCATTGAGGCTGGAAAACACCTCCAAGACCATTTAGCCAAATGTCCCTGTCTTTGGCTCCGTCTCCATCATGTGATTTTCTGTCCCTTTGACTTCTCAGAATGGAAAGAAACTCAGATATTCCCTTTTGCAAATCTTCCACGGGTGAAAAAAACCCCAAGCAGTTCAATTTTCACGATGCTGTTGTTGGGACAACTGGCGCTCTCCTGAAAGGAGCATTATTCTTGTAGACTTCTCATCCGAAGTATTTTTTACTGCAGGCAATGGGAACAGTTTTGCATTTCATAAAAAGTGCTGAGTTGCAAGCACTCTCACTTTTCAAAGGGCCAAACTCTTCAGACTTCTGAAAGCTTTTTTTCTTTCTTTTTTTTTTTTTTTTTTTAAGAGATTTGGGTCACAGTCTAGAGAAGGTGTCCCTGCCCATGACAGCAGGGGGGTTTGGAACAAAAGGATTTTCAAAGTCTCCTTTCAACCCAAACCATTTGATGATTTTATGAAGAGCCTGGTTTAATCAAAGGGACACTTCGACAGAGGGTAGAACTTGGTGTCTCCCATTCAAGTAAAGTTGTCGTAAGCTACTTAATAACCAAGATTATTCCATTATCTTGAGATTCTCAGAACATTTCCAGTTGAAATACTCTCTCTGGCATAAACAAGGAAATCTTTGAGTCCCTATCAAATGGGGAAATGTGAGGGAAAAAATCTTAAAATATTCCATATTGCTGTAAATTCCTGTAACAAATGCTCTTTCACATATAATTTTCTTTTCCAGTGAAAATCCAGTTCTCAGGGCATTGAGATCAGCCCTATCAAGGTCTGTTACACAAATTAATTTACTCTGAATATTGACACAGAAGTAGCTTGGCCAGAGGAGGATGTGAAACCTGAAGCTGGGGTTTCACACAGTGACAGATTGGGCTCAGCTCTGGACTTTTTGTGCCTGGTGGAAATGTTTTTCTGYAGAAACTTGAATTATGTTTTGTCAGGCAGCAAGGTTGTTTGGGTGTTTTTTCTGTCTGTCTAAGCAACAAGGCTTCCTTCTGGAATGATCCCATGACTGTTTTGGAAGCTGAAGTTTCATTTTCATTTCTCTCCACCCTGTTGGCCMAAGTCTCAGCGTCCAAGTGGAGGACAAGGTCACATCTCCCTGTGAGTGACCAAGGAAAGGTTGTTTYTGGTCTGCTGGACCTTCCTGAGGATAAAGATCACAGAAACACGGAATGGATGAGGTTGGAAGGCACCACTGGAGGTCATTTGGCCCAACCTCCCCGCTCAAGCAGGCTCATCCTAGGGGACATTGCCCAGGATTGTGTCCAGACAGTTCTGGAGTATCTCCAGTGAGGGAGATTCCACACCTTCTCTGGATAACTTGTAGGTCCTCCTGTTTGTGGAGGGAGGCTCATTCCCTGYCAAAAAAAGATCTTCAGCCTCTTCATTCCCTCAGAACTGGAATCAATCCAAGAAGTGGCTGCTGGAAAAGTGGTGGAGGAATCTATTAACATTTAGATACCAGGAAGAATTTCTTCATGGAAAGGGTGGTCAGGAGTTGGAAGGGGCTGCCCAGGGAGGTGGAGGAGTTTCCATCTCTTGAAGTGTCCACAGAATCACTGGAGGTGGCACTCAGTGCTCTGGGCTGGTGACAAGGAGGGGATCAGCCACAGGTCGGACTCAGTGGTCTGGGGGCTCTTTCCCAACCTAAACAATTCAGTGATTCTGTGATTCTAACATACTTTGTGTCTCTCATTTTCTCTGGCCAAGCCTGTCCTTGGTGCTCTCACCCCTTCCCTGCTCACATCTCACTCCTGCCTTAGTGTGGAGCAGGATGGAGGTTCCAGGGCTATGATTGCCCTGGAATGAATTTTTATAAATTTCTTCAGCAATGGCATGGAAAAAAGACCCCCAAAGATTGGGGGTTTGGCAATTTTATTTCAGGTATTTAAAAGCCACACCGACAGCAGGGAACTTMATAAAATGGAGCAAGTGGGAAAATAAATAACAGAAGTACACAGGGGTAGTTAATTTAGGGGGAAATAACCCATGTTGTGACACTGGGTAATTTCTTTCCCAATGTATAYTTTGTTGACAGCWTGGGGTTGRTATTTATCTTTCTCTGCAATCAGCAGGCAGAAGGGCTTTCAGCTTGTACACTGGTATCTTTAAAATAATCAGGCCATAAACCAGYATGGGATGGATTATCACCYAAGAATCTTCAAGAAAGAAATACTYCCTTGGATTTATTTCAGGGCAAAATGACAATAAAAAAGGCTCAAAGCAATTTCTTATCTCTATCTCTGTTGCAATCCCAAAGSTTGAAAATCATCAAACTTCTTTGTCATCAGATTCCAGACCTTTATTCAAAATAAATTTATTGAAAACTCTTTTTTTTTTCCCCTATTTTTCAGCTGTTTTACCAGGTGCAGATTCAGGATGTACTCATGAGTGATTTTCAGGTTGCTGTCTTAGAAACTGGATGAATATCAGAACGATTTCCAAAAAAGCCTGGACAAAGCACAGGGACCACCCTTGTGAGCAGTGAGACGTAATCAAGAGTAGATTTTTAAAAATGAATAAATGTCCAAATGAATACAAGCCAGAGCTCATCAGTTTGTAGGTACCCATCCTTTTAATTGCATTCTCTGCTCTATCACAGTCCATTAGCTTCTCAAAGCCCCAGAAGTGTGTTAGGCACTTTTTATCCCTTATATTTGCAGTGAAAAAGTCACTATGGGAATTTTTCCCAAGGAAGAAAATGGCAAGATGAGGCTGGAGCAGAYGGCCCTGCTCAGCACATCATTCCTCATCTCCCAAAGTTGATAGAGAAATTATACAGTTCTTAGACTACTGAGCATGCAAAATCAACCAAATTTCTTTCCTTCTCTTGAACTTTTCACTGGGATTTTGTCCCTTATGTAAGAACAGGAGCTGCCTGCAATTGGGATTTGATCCAACAGCTTGGCTGCTTCCTTCCTTCCTTCCTTCCTTCCTTTAGGCTTCTGAGATTTTGCATCACATTCCTGTCACCAAAACTGTTCTTGCAGCTGAATCACTGTACACAACCTGTGTCCTTTACATGGGGGAAACTGCTGATTAAGTACAGAACTGCTGYCATCTGAAAGGCCAGTTAGTTTTTAGGGTAAAAGCCAGAGATTTCCCTTACTTGTGCYGTGATTGCAACAGCTTTGGTCCAAATAAAATACCAGCAGAACTGCTGAGTGTCCTGGGGTCAGAATGAATGGAGGGGAAGGAGGGAAGGGAAGGCTCTATCTACCCTCTCCTGTGAGAACATCCATAACAAAATGTCCTGGAGCAGCAGCACGTCCATGTTGGCAGTAAAACAGTGTAGGGACAGAGGTAGAGGGCCTGGCTTTGTAATATCAGCTAAACTGGCTCAGTTTGGGCCCAGACCAGCTGTCACAAATCCATGGGGGCTGGTATGGGCTAAGAACTTCTTGTGGATAGTTTAAATCCAGCCACCTGTTCCTGAAGGTGAAGGAATTGAACAGCATGGATGTGGCCAGCCACCCCTGTTGCCTCAGAATCAGAGGAGTTTGGGCTGGGAAGGACCTTTGCACCCTCACCCACAAACCCAACCTCACTGCCCCTCTGGAGGGCTGGAAATGACAGCAAAAGGTGGTTTAAACTCTGTTTTGTACCCCCAGCAAAGGTGTGGGAGTGAAAATGTACAGGTGACTCTTGAGAAATGCAGCCCTTAATGCTGCCAGGCAGTCCTGGCCTTTCCAAAGGGCAGCTTCCTCAGTGTGTGGCTCATTACCCAGGAGGAATCCCATCCTTGAAGGAGGGGGTGAGGTGCTGCTGTTCAAGAYGTGGTTTCCCAGGAAAGTCATGCCCAGGGGAGCAGGAGATATTGGCCCTGTGTGGCTCTGTGAGACCTCCACGCAGAGGGGGCTTGGGGTCATTGAAAATCATCTTGAACATTTTGTAAACTTCAGCAGATGAGAGTCAGGTTGGTTTACACCACATCAACATGTCTGTGAGGAAGGGAGATCAAAAATTAACAACTCTGTGACTTCCTTGGGGTTTTTGGTTTTTTTTTGGAGGGATTCTTCCAGGCTGGACTGTACAGCTGCTGCAGTGTCAGCCCTGCTCCCAGCTGAGGTTGGAGCAAACCTTATCCCCCAGCATGGAGACCATCCTGGTGAGGAAAAAATATCAGTGAATGGAGAGATGAAATTAAAGAAATTAAATGAAAGAAGAGGCAGAAAGTATATTTACATGGTGCTTCCAGAGGTTCATCTGGCAGATCACAGAATGGAACATTTTGGGTTGGAAGGGACCTCAAAGATCATCCAGTTTCAGCCTGTGCCATGAGCAGGGACACTTTCCACTATCCCAGGCTGCTCCAAGCCCTGTCCAGCCTGGCCTTGGACACTTCCAGGGATCCAGGGGCAGCCACAGCTTCTCTGGGCACCCTGTACCAGGGCATCACCACCCTCATGCTTATCTCAAGGAGATATTTAAAGGACATCAGATATCAGGGAAATGCTCTGARTCCTGTCTCCTAAGAAATAACATAGTCACCTAAAAAGTGTTTTCAATCCACAAAGGGTGTAGTTCCAGGAATAACTGATTTCAGGAAAAAAAGTTTCAAGGAAAAAAAATTAATTGAAATTTAAGCTAGAACCTGGGAAGCAAGCAATTAGGGGATGTAGGAACAAGGGAAGAGCCAGGCACTGCCACTTCTCATCCCCAGCAGATGTGGCCCTTTGGGTGGGAGAAAGCAAATTCCACCCCCAGCTCTGCCCCCTGCATTACACAAYGCCCTGATTGGCTCATTGGAAATTGGTGACGTGCTTGATGATGTCATGGCTTGCACAACCGCGTTTTGTCCCTGATAGTGACCTTTGAAGTTGTGGGCTGCYTTCCAGAGGGCTAGAGATGAGGTAACTGAGTAAATCAAAATATCTAATTGTTTCAGGTGACTCCTCCAGGCAGCTGGTGTGCTCTGTTCTTTAGAAGTGTCCAAGGCCAGGTTGGAAGGGCTTGGAGCAWSCTGGGATAGTGGAAGGTGTCCCTGCCCATGGCAGGGGGTGGAACTGGATGTTCTTTGAGGTCCTTCCAACCCAAACCAYCCCATGATATGATATTTCAAGCCATCTTTTAGAACTGAATGGACACATTTTTTTTTTGTCAGATTGGTGATACCTTTTCTTTCAGTGCTACCCCTCACTGTGTGCCATCTGTACAAGTGGAGATCTGCAGTGGCTGACTCACAGAGTGGGATTCAGTTCCGTATTTAGTGATCCATAATCACTGCTATTTTCCTTGGGCATCCAAGCAGGGACAGGAATGAAACTCCATGCAATTCCAAACTTTGATGGGGACACAGAGCTGTGTAGAAGACAGATGTTTCAATCTGAAAAAAATTATTATTATTAATTATAATTTATAGCAGAAGAAAGCTGGCAGCAGGACAGAGGAATTCAAGACAACTGAACCATGAGCAGGGGGAGAAGGACACTTGRTAAAGCATCTTATTAAAGGCTCATGTGCAGCTGGTGCCAAACCAGACAAATATGAATAATTGTAATGTGATTAGTTAAATTAGCAAATACAGTCTGGAAAGGTTCTGGACTCGTAACAGTGCCTTTCTCTGGGTTCTGACATGGCAGAATTTGACCATACCCACATTGTGCAATCCTTGGCTTCCAGTCCAAGGTGACCACACCAGGCTGTCTGCTGGAATAGTTCCTAGCCAGGAATAATCATTGAAACAGCCCAGGAATTCTTGGCAGAGGGCTAGCAGAGGACAAAACTGCCAGGGCTGTTCTGATGATTGAATATTGTGGATGGTGAGTTTTCAGTGGTCACATCCTGAATCACTGCTCACACTCTGCTACCTGAATGAGCTGCAGCCCAATAAATTGTAATGTGATCTTGGATGTGGCAGACACAAGGAAGTTGTCCACAGCAGATGAAAACAGGGAGAAGGTCAATGCCATGCTGACCTGACTGATCATACATATAAATACAGATAAACCCAATTCTTGTGGCTGCAACATCAGCAGCTTCCTACCTAACAAGAACCAGTGGAGTTCCATGATAACAAGAACCAGTGGAGTTCCATGAATCTGTTTTTGATGTTGATGGTGCCAAAGGCAGCAGAACCAACCCAGTACACCACAAGAGCAGACATTTAAATGGTGCACAGAGGGAAACATTTAGACCCTGCTCAATGTCTAAAGAAGACACTTCTGCTGTTTTATTTTGTCATCAGCTGCACAATAACTCTCAAAAATTAAAGCTTCTTGTGTTATTKTGTAGGACACCATCCACACAGAAGTCCCAGTGTTTTTCAGGAAAAGCAGCAGCTCTAGGGCTGTGTGACAGACCAGGGAACTCCTCATCAGGACCAGAGAAGTACCAGTCTTTTCTCCATAACCTACAGGAGATCCTGCCTYCCTCCTTCCTCCCAAACACTCATTATTACCCCTTCTCACCCTCCCCTCCGCAGAGGAGTTCCCCTCCAGCTTAGAGGCGCAGAGCACAGCACATTCTCCCAGCTGGTGCTCAGTGCTGTCACTTAAATGTCTGTTTAATGTTGACTCAGTGTCTGGATTGCAACATGAGGGCACAGGCAGCTGAGATCCGAGCAGCCAAGGGCAGGTAATGATTGACCAGGCTCCCAGACCTCAGCACAGCTCCATCCCTGAACCTTAAATGCACAGGGGGCCTCCCTTTGTGCCCTTTCAGTGACACCAGACAATGTCTCACACGCCAGGATTCATTAAATGATCTGCTGTGTTTTTCCTCATCTAAAAAACTTAGGATATTTCTTTAATAGGAGACCTTTTTAGCTGTTCAGTCAATGAGGACTGATGGAGAAACAGAGGTAAAACCTGCCCTGTGCACCCCTTTAGCCCATGGGAAATGGCACAAAGCAGTCACAAACCACTCCAATGACAAGTGGGAATATTGTGTGCAAGAGCCAAGTGAATCTGTTAGAGGATGCCCCCCAATAAATTTTCATGGATGAAGCAACCTTAGCCCTCCTTTTCCCGTTCTCATCGTGCCCTTAGCAGGATGATGCCAAAGGGTAGAAACACGGAATCACAGAMTGGTTTGGGTTGGAAGGGTATTTAAAAAGCCCCCAGTTTCAACCCCCCTGCCATGGGCAGGGAAACCTTCCCCTACCCCAGGCTGCTCCATCTCTAACAACTTGGTCTAAGGGAAGGTGGAACATCCTTGGAGCTGCTCAAAACCAGGCTGGATGAGACTTAGAGGAACCTGGGGTAATGGGAGGGGCCCCTGCCCATGGCAGAGGTGGAACTGGATGATCTTTAAGGTCCCTTCCAACCCAAATAATTTCATGATTCTATGATTCTGTAATAATGATTTGCACCATAATTCAGAAAGACAGGAGAAAACTGGGTTATGTTCTAACATGCATTTGGTTTTAATGGAATATAAGCACATGATTTCTTAAATAACCATGTGCCTATGAGATTTGAAGGCAGATTTACAGTTACAATGGTAAAATGAAGTTYTGCCACCATCCAAATACATGAACCCTATTTTTAARCAACCTTTCCCAAAATCATAGTAGTYCTTAGACTTATTTTCATTTGTCATTAGCTGATAAGTCACACTTAGGAGAAAATACTGAGGCAAACCCCTCCTATGTGTCATCACATATGGTGCTTTCTGTGAATTATTATGAGAGTAGTCTGTTACCCAAGGAGGGAAAAAGAGAAAAAAATCCCTGTCTTGCAGAAGAATGAGAAATCAGCTTGAAGTGCTGTTTGCAAAGGTTTTMCCCACTCAACATTTCAGATTTTCCTTGCAGTATCACCTTTGGAAAGGGGCTGCTGGKGCAAAATTCAGGAAAATTGAATTGCAAAGTCTCCCCCCAGCTCCTCTTTGCTTAGAGAACTTGATTTCTCTGGGCTAGGTACATGCAGCTTCTTGAATTCCCAGCTGGTGTGTGGAAGTTAATGTTCAACAGAGATCCCCAGGAGTTCATCCTGGCCCTGGGTSCTGTGGGATACAGTTCCATGCACACACTCCCATGTTCCAGCCCCAGGTCACTGCTGTGCTGCATGRATCGTTCTGCTCCTCGCCTGTTTCAGACAAGTTTTGCCCGGTTTTAAGAAACCAGTTTGCACCTGTCTCTGTTTTTGTTAGRAGTCAAAGTCATGGAATTTTCCCCTTGCTCTGAGTGACGTTTTTGGATTGCCTGTGCTAGCAGGGCTCAGAGTGTTGGTGACTTTTCACAGAATCTTGGAATCATTGAATCCTTGAAGGGTTTGGGCTGGAAGGAACTTAAAGCTCATCTCATTCCAACCCCCTGCCATGGGCAGGAACACCTTCCACTGGACCAGCTTGTTCCTTCCAGGGGCATCCACCATCTCTCTGGGCAACCTGGGCCAGTGTTTGACCACCCTCATTGAAAAAAATCTTCTTCCCTTTTCCCCAGAGGGCCGTTCTCCTTCTGCAAGAAAGGAGGWTGTTCAGCAAAATCTGAGTGAACATCTGCTGGCCTTGACCAAAAGAAAACTGAGCCTGGAAAAGGAACAAGAACTCTTGATTTTGGTTTCAGGTGTAATAATAATCCATATCAATGAAATTTAAGTAATTTAACAAATAATAGATTCACTCTCCTCCAGAGGAGGGAAAGAGCAAAGCCATGGAAGTGAGTGGAGCTTATTCAAATAACAAAAAGTAATCACAGCCTTCCTCAGTGCCACACTCTGATTTTATTTGGGAAAAAACACCCCTCCTCCCTAAYATGGATTTCTTATGGACAAGTTCTGTCTGTGTGAAAGACAGGTGAGGAGAATTCCCATTTCATTGGGTCTTGAGAAAAAAACAAAAGGGTTTTATTTTTTGGTTTATTCATGTTGGCATTGCAGGTCAGGCGTTCGCCTCTCAGTACCCCACTAGAGAGAAAAGAGAGGGGTGACAAATTAAATTTCTTCTCCATTAGAACTGGGGAAAGTTGGAGAGTTGCTGGCAAAGGAAATGATCGTTTTCAAGGCAAGGATACAAAAAAAAAAAAAGAGGGATAAAAAAGGAACACTTGGCATTTCTCGGTTAATTAGATTTTATGAGTGGAAGAGGGAAATCAGTGTTTATCTTGCTGCATAAACTCACCCTGTTGCCTCTGTCTCAGCTGCTCGAGCTGGCCCATTGCTGTGCAAATTAAAGTTAAACCTCAGTAATGTTTTCATCCTTCGARCAATTCTCAGAACAAAAATGCCATTAAGTCTGAGTTAAAAATAATRAACGAGGTAATAAGGAAGCAAACCACTGAAGCAGAATGTCAGAGGTAGGACCTGCAGAAACACCTGGGCTGTGTTTAACCTGTTTATTAGCCCAGGATTGCATGAAGAAGAACTTTCCCTGCATTGATTTCCTTTTAAGAAAAGTTACAGCCACTGTGATCATGCTCTGAAGTGAAGCCCCAGAAGATGTTGCCCTTCAAAGCATTATATCAGACATCATTCTTGTGGGATCAGCCCACTCTCCCAACCTTTTGGGGCAATAAGAGGGGAAATATTTGGCATTGCATCACAAATATGATGTATATGAAGTAGTTTATTTCTTTTAATAGAAAAAAGATACATTAGTCAGTGTTAGAACTCTAAACTCCTGAGGTTTTTAATATGGACAAACTGGAACTGAATGCAAAGAGGTCAGAATTTGCACCTGAAGGCTGAAGGCGAAGCAGTGGGGATGATGTGGGATGAAATTCCAGGCTGAATRGGACTTGGAGCAACCTGTTTTAGAGGAAGAGCCCCTGCCCATGGYAGGGACACYGGAATGAGATGATCTTTAGGGTCCCTTCCAACCCAAACCATTCTGTGATTCTATGATGCAAGCGAGGACTGAAGGAGGGGGAGGGCTTTGTGTCAGCCCCCAGCAGTTTAAAAAGTGACAAAGAACAATTGCATCACCTCAGGTCTTTCCCAACGCTTTCCTCTGCCTTTGACATCAYCCACCTGGTGACAGGGATGGAGAGATGGAGACAAAATGTTACATGAGCTGTCAGTGGGTGACGAATCCAGGGCGAAAGCTGGGTTCCCACTCCGATGGTCACTGACTTCCAAGCCCCCCCGACCCACCCTGTGTTGGGAAGAGGTTTCCAAAAGCCACGAGAATGGGTGCAGCTCAATCAGGCTTGGCTGATGGTCAGATTATATAACTGACACACGGAGTGGAAATTCACCCTCGGGGCATTGCAACACGTCCACTGCCCCCTGCGATAAGGGGGGATCACCAGACCCTCCCCACAAAGTTCACGGCAGTTACTCATTGACTTGTCACACTTGCACAACCCCCACGGGCCCTATAAATAGCGGGGTCTGTCCCAGCCCTTCCTCAAGCCAGCTCCAGGCACCATTGGTCTTTCAGCTGCTTTGCAGAACCTCACAGCCCACGAGCAACTGGCAGCCATGAAGGTCCTCTACCTGCTCTTCGCTGTCTTCCTCCTCCTCTTCCAGGCTACTTCAGGTGAGAARCAAAAATCCTATAAACAGCCAAAGGGGATTGTGAGCAGAAGAGGGGGTCACTGCGGGGGGAAAAAACCACCAGCTTCAGCTGAAAGGCAAAATCTGATGCCACAGGGATGGTGCAGTGGGTGGGACCAGGAGAATCTGCGCTCAGGATGCCACCCTTGATAAAAAAAGACAACAAATGATTTGTTGAGCATTTACCTCTCATCATTTCAGGCAGGAAGCTGAGTTTTTTTTTAACCTCTTGCCACTCCCCACAGGTTCTGCAGACCCCATTTTTCCTGACACCGCCGAGTGCCGGGCACAGGGGAATTTCTGCCGTGCCGGGATGTGTCCTCCCACCTTCGCTGCCTCGGGGAGCTGCCAYGGGGGGATGCTGAAATGCTGCTCCAAGTGAGTGACAAAACACCTCAGGGTGTTCTTATCCACGGCTTTTATCCACTGTTTCTCTGAGGAATCAGCAAAACTCCAGGAGGGGCTTGCAGGGCAACCCTCGGTGGGGGAGTCCAGAGGGAGGAGGAACATGTGTGTGATGTTGGTGTGTGTTTGGAGAGRAAATTGATTGGAATGGAAGCTATTTATGGGAGAAAGGGTTCAGAACGGTCAAAATTTCCAAGAATTCAGTATTTTTTTCCACTTTATTTTTAATTATTAGGGGAAAAGAAAGGGAGTTTTTTCAAGAAATTATTGTGAGAATGCTTCACAGTGTTTATACCCATCAGGGGAAACACGTTATTGTCCCTCTGATTTTATTTTAAAATTCACTTGGAAAATGTACATTGAAAGGGGGAAAAGCGTTCCCAGAACTCTGCTTCTCAACCTCTCCCCATCTCTCCCTCCTCCCACCACTGCACAGCTCTTAGAGAAGGGAAGAGCAGTGAATTTGTCAGTGAGTGGAGACTTGGGTGTGCATTTCACTTTTGACCTTGTAAACCACTTTCTAATAATGTCTGGAGTTTCCCTGATAGCCAGACATATTTTTTTTTATTTCCTTAAGGTTTTGAACATTTTTTGGGGAATGCTCTTCAGCTTAAAATAGGACATATTCTCCAGCTATATAATTCTTAGAATAACTTTGTTCCATTAATGGTCAGCTGCAGTGACATTCGCACCCCTCCAAATTCAGTGCCAGATTAAGAGAGGTCCCTGTACCTTTGATGGTAGAGGACTGGTGTGATGCCAAAATTCATCCCAGCCATGGTGTTGAGGCAGATCCACAGCCACTGATGTGACTGGACAGGCCTTGGCTCTAAACAAAGGGAGAGCTCAGATCTGTGATGTYTGAATTTTCCAGAACTCCTTATTCTGTGATTCTGCTATCTATAGAATTGCCAGGGTTTAAAGGTTCCCAGAAACGGAAGAAATTGAGATGGTTCCAGAAAAAAAAGTTTTATACATTTATTTAGCAAATGGGGATCCTCAGTGGTTTCAGGAAACCCAAGTAATTCCAATAGCAGGACAGGTTTGTTGCCAGGGGAATAGGATGCTAAGGAATAAGATGCTAAGGATGCATTTGGGAATTAAGAAAAGTAAATGGAACAGAAGGAGCCTGAAATTAGATGATTTTACAAAGGAGTGATGTGATCCCTCAGTTCCTGTGACCACTCATCCTCCTTGGGAATCTGATATCAATTTGATACCAAAAGGACTTGTGGGAGCAGATGGAAGATCTCCAACATCGAATTTTTGTTGGAACATCTGCTAGACTTGACCAAAAGAAAACTGAGCATGGGAGAGGAACAAGACCTCTTGAGTTTGGTTTCAGGGGTGATTTTCCTACAGAAATACTCTTTCTTGGAAGGATGTACCTGATCCTGATGGATGTTAAAGTTCAGGATTAAAGTTTTTATATTGGCTGTTTGATTTTCAGCTGAGCTGACCAACACAAGAGTAGAAGTTAAAACCAGCAGGGCATTCTGAAGTACAATATATGTTTCTTTTTCCAGCTCAGGATGCTTGAAAACAAATATTTGCATTTAGACATGAAGGGCTTGATTCAGCAGGATACATTGAGGTGCTCAGTGGCATTTGAGGTGCCTTGGAGAATTTAAATCATATCAGTGTATCTGACTGAGTTAGCTCCAAGGCAAAACACTGGTTTTCAGAAGAGATAGATGTCTGGAGGTCAAGCAGATATCCCAGACCTCTTCAGATGGCACTAGACTTGTGTGTTCAGTATTTACATCAAGTCCCCAATCTTTATTTTGGTGTAAACTGAATAAAAGAAGTCATTACAAGTGGCCATATAACTCATTGGCCAGCGGCCACAGTTCTTATACACTGATTATCTGCAGACCTGGACACCCAAAACACACACAGATTTAGGTATTTAAACCTGCAGGCAGAACCCACCCTGTAGGTTCATTTTGAAAGGTAATTAGAAGGTACTGAGGCTTTTAGAGAATGGCTTGGGGTGGCACTGCAGCACAATAACAAGACCCTTTGTAWCCTCGCAGGGTTTTGGCAGAGTAAKAAGAAAAAGGCTTTCATGGATCAGAGCCCTGGTACCAGCAGCATTTCCACTGCCTTGAGGAGCTGATTTTCCTGGATTCCTCCTCTCTCTAAAGCCTCCTGCAAATGAGCATTAAAAAGAAGCTTCCAGAGGGCATGTCCTGTTAGCACACCGCTTCTGGAGATCCGGGTTTCCCCTCGCTGAAGTCACTCCCTTTTTGCTTTTGTTACTCAAGCCACTTTGACTCCTTGGCCACCTCTTCCAGCCTACCTCACAGGGGTGCTTGGAGGTTCAATCACTTCAGGTTCATGCAGCTCTTGGAGGATGTGAAGCAATATATAGATTATTATTTTATTTGCACGTGAAAAATAAAGGTCTTCTTAAACCAAAACCCATTGTCTTTGCTGTTACTCAGTGATTTCCTGTCTGGTTTTGACTCAAGGCTCAGAGTGATGCAGTGGTTTTTTTAAGAAGGTGAGTCTGTTCAGTCTCACATATTCCCAAGGGATTTGGGAAAGGGAATGACTAAAAGAGCAACCARTTTTGATGATGGTAATAAAGCTTTTAGGGTGACAGGAATGAAAGTTGAGTTGGAAGAACTGTGCAGGCAACTCTTGAGAGAATAACTGTATGACAATATGGGAACCAATAAACACCTGCAGTATTGCAAATAATATAAAATATAGAATACAGAATATAAAATATAAAATATAAAATATAAAATATAAAATATAAAATATATAAAATATAAAATACAAAATATAAAATACAAAATGTAATATATGTGCATTTAAAAACATACACACACAGAGTTGTATTTCTTAACACAGTGACGGAATCTGAACTATCCCTCCACAGAGACAAGATTTTGGGTGATGTATAAACTGGGTTTCAGAACATCAGACCTGTTCTCAACAACAGTCACAAAATTCAATGTTTAAAGAACACACCATAGCAAGGACACCTCACTGCCCATAACCTGCTCATGCCCAGCTAACAAAACAGACATTGATGAACTGTTCTGCATTCCTCAAGTTCCTTCTGTGTGCTGGTTTTGGCTGGGATGGGTTTAATTTACCTCCCAGGATGGAATGGAGGTTTGGATTTGTGCTGGGAGCAGTGCTGATAATTCAGAGATGTTTGTGTTATGGCTGAGCAGGACTCAGTCRAGGCCTTTTCTGCTCCTCACCCCACCAAGGAGAGGGCTGGGGCTCACAAGAAGTTGGRAGGGGACAGAGCCAGGACAGCTGGCAGCAGGTGACCCAAGGGATATTCCCACAGACCATGTGGGGTCATGCTCAGTAATAAAAGTTGCAGGAAGAACAAGGAAGGAGTGATGGAATTTTTCTTCCCTAGTCACTRCTACATGTGGTGGATTCCTGTGGGAGACTGGAGTATTCCTCTGGGTCTCCTGGATGGGCAGCAGCCAGGACAGGGGGGTTGGGCCCCCACAGCCTGTGTGAGAGATAGCAGTGGCTTTGATCTGACACCTTGGAAAAGGCTGCTAAAGCTGTCTGAGGATTTGGATGACACGAGGTTTTGATTGGTGTGTTTTTTATTAAATCACTGGGTGTGGAAATCTTAGTTTTAGATTTYTCTGTATACTTATTATTAGGCAAAGATGGAGGCAGATCAATGTGATAAAGTCACATTTTCCTGTTCTTCTCTTCCTCTTTGCAAAGGGTGATGGTTTTTTAGGATTGGGTAAAGGTGTGATTTCACTGTGTGACTTGGATTTTAGTTATTGGATTTTAGAGGAAAACAATGTTAACGTAGTTTAGAATATAAAAACCCAGGTGCTGTTCGTGGGCAGGGAGAATTCACTTTTCCAGCTGCTTGTGAGCATCACACTAGTCTGACTGAACTTAGAGATAAGACTTCTAAAATAAACATCTTCAGACCGCAACMTGAAGGCTCTCTGATTCCTTCTTCCAAGCACGGGCAGTGAGAAAAGAGCCGTTCACCACCGTCCGGGGTTATCTCAGAAGAGATATCGTGGCAGATTCCTGCTCTCCTGGGGATGGCTGGACACCTGCTTGCCCATGAGAAGTGGTGAATAAATTCCTTGTTCTGCTTTGCTTGCACAGCTTTTGTTTCAGTTATTAACCTGTCTCCATCTCAACCCACAAGTGTTTTTCACTTTCRCTCTTCTGATTTTCTCCCTGTTCCACCAGAATGGGCAGAAGTGAGCAAGGGCTGCCTGAAGCTGAACTCCTGGCTTGGGTTAAACCACAACACCCTGAAGAAAATCTCTGGTATTAAATCTGGATAAATTCAGAACAGACTGAGCCTCAGATTTTTCATTGCTACCCCAATGAAACACATCTCTGGTGTACCAATCACAGAGGTGGCATTCCAAACAGGATTGTCTCCATTTGTGTGGACCTTACATCCATCATGGTCTGACATTTCAGCCCAGCAGCCCCCCTCACTCCAGGCTCATTCTTCCATTTGTGCCCAATTCCTATGGAGCCCCTTGAGTGTCCATCTCACCTCTGCACTCCCCATGAGCCTGAGTGCAGCCTGGGCTTGGCCTCGTGTGAGACAACTCCCACAGCTCTCCTCTGCTGATGGCCCTACAGGGATCTGATTCCCCCTTCCCAGTTCCCTGTTTCTCTCCTGCAGTGATCCCTGAGAGTTCTTCCCAAGAATTTCCTCATTCCATGTCTATTGAGGACTCGTCTTCTAGCACACCAATGGTGTTTCCCCTCGGAGGGCAGAAGCTGGAACCAAACTCTTTGACAGTGTTCAAGCTATGGGAGAAAAGAGTTGTTTTTGTTGATATTCCCCTTCCAAAGCTGATGCAGGATCCCAGAAAAGCTCATCCTTGATGGCCTGAAGAACAGATCAGTTTTCAAAATGATGATTGGAACAGGGCTTTCCAAAAGTCTGCTGTCAGTGACTTATCCCCCTCCCTGCTCTGGTCCTTGGCCAGGACACAGACTGGAGATGTCCCATGACTGGCCTTGGACAGGCACTTCAGTCCCTGAGACTGGAGTTTCCCCTCTGGAAATCAGTTTTCTGCATGAGCAGCCTTTATTGAGTGCTCTGTCAAGGAGAACAAACCTTGTGTACCCTCTGCCCACTGTCACCTTCACTGTGGCTGCAAACACTTGTCCCTCTCTCTGTCACTTGTTCCATGCCCTTAACTTTGGGACAGGGGAACTCAGCACCACTTCTTGCTGCTGCCTGTATGTTTAGAACAGAGGAGATTGTCACTGAATGATTCTCCCCTTCTGAACAGGCAGATTAGCTGCTCAGCAGGTTTTAATTAAAAACAGGGAAATTCCTTCAGAGCCAAAGATTTGTACTGGTTTCCCCACAATCCAGAACACAGACCACAGGGGGTGATTTCCCAAGGTGTAAAGGCAAATTTCTCAAGCTCCCTGAAGGATCAGTAAGCCRAGCAGATGGATTTGCCCTTTCTGGGTGACAAAATGATTTTCCTCCCAAAGGACAGGTCCCATACGAAATCCACCACCCACTGCTTGGCTGCCAGGTCAAATATTAACTCTGACAGGCACCTCAAGATCAGCAGCTTCCTGTCAGTCACAGCCTCAGTGTTTTCTCTGTTCACTGGAGGCTGTTTGGGGCATCTTTTCCGGGTCCTCAAGAAGAAGGAAGAAGTGGAACACTGTGTCCAAGCTCCCTTTCCCTGGTGCCAAGCAGCCCTCAAGGGGGCTTTATCACCCCAAGTACATTTATGTTTCCATGGAGAGAGCCTGGAGCTGGGACAAGCATTGCTGCCACTCCCCAGCTGGAGCTGGGGGAGGGAGCTGAGGAGGCTGGAGCCATTCCCCCTTTCCTTCCCTCTCCCTGACATTGTTTGGTTCCAAAGAGCATTGAACCATCTGTGACATCATGGCCCAATCCCAGCAGGGTTTGCTCAGCAGCCTCACTCCCCAAATTAAACATCCCTGCCCCTTGTGCTGTCTGGGACAGGCAGGAGTGGGGGTTGTGCAAGGAGTAGAAAAGCACTTTTCCCTTTTCCATTAAATCCTGCTATTTCTACAAGTAATACCCTTCACCCTTGATGGTCTCCTKACACCTGGCTGTGTTTTAAGATCATGGACTGTACATTTTCCCCTTCTTTCTGTGTTTCCAGCAGTGAAGCTGAGGGTGAAGGTGGCTGGGCTGCCTGCCTGAAACCTTGGGCAGGTGCTCAGAGTGGTTTTGGGTTGTGGGGTTGTGTCCATGTCCTTGATCACAAATCAGGAACCTGGGGGATTCCCTATGGCTCCCTTAAATAAAATTCCAGGCACACACGGACACAGARTGATTTCATATAAATGACTGACTCCTGGAAACTTCTATATCCAGGAGGGAAACAGAGGAGAGATGACAGCAACAGTCCATTTTAGAGCCTGTGCCTCTGGATCAATAATGTGTGAAAACACAGGGCTTTTCCCTAAACCACCCCAGCTCTCACAGCTCCTGGCAGAGCTCTGAAGATCCATTTTCTCACCATGTTCTTTAGGATGTGCACTCAATGAAGTATGGGTGGGAATTGATTTCCTTTGCCATCTGTACCCTCTTGCCCCTCCTCAACCTCCTCATCCACCCACAAGAAGATTTTTGCTTGTTTCTAGCCCTGATATACTGAATTTATGGTTAAACAACAAACTGAAGCCCTTTCATGCCCTACACCCAACTTGCAGCAGCCAGTTCACCAGGCACAGACCTCTCTGCCCTCTCTGTGCAGTCAGAACTCACCCCTGCTCTTGCTCTCCATCGTTTCAGCTTGCTGCTCTCTCTGAAGCAGTAAATAATTAATCACCTTCGTGACTTTGTTYCACTGATGATTTTTGGCTTGTCCTGTYTGCCTGAAAAAAAAAAAAAAGTTCACTTGAAGTTTCTCATATGTCTGAGGAGTGGCATTTCTTGGTGACCAGTACAAAGGTTAAGAGACCTTTACAGAATTTTGGTGACACTTCCTCTGGTCCACATGGCTGCCCCTTGACATGTATGAAAAACAGGTTGGATTGTATTTCCAGATACAGAAATAAGTTACAAGGTGATAAGAGAGGTGGAGACACCAAAAAAAAAGTGGATTTGATATTTTGTGAAATCAGAGAGGTGTGAGTCTCTCCATAAACACAATCAACAAGGGAATGACAGCAAAGGAAAATGCCATAAAACCAAGATCATTTGGGCAAGAATGAGCAATTTTAGACACTCCATGCAGRCT
This sequence comes from Alauda arvensis, assembly GCA_902810485.1. Classification (NCBI taxonomy): domain Eukaryota; kingdom Metazoa; phylum Chordata; class Aves; order Passeriformes; family Alaudidae; genus Alauda; species Alauda arvensis. Next base: position 695,486 of record CADDXX010000109.1, read on the forward strand.
AGATTTGGGAAGAAGGTTCAGACTATGATATCATTGTTTTCAGGACAAATCTTATGGTTTGCTGGAGGGAATTAGGATAAGTCTCCTACGATAGTGTGACACAACACACAGGGGTGTCCCTTCAGACCTTTCTGTTTAACAGCTTCTGTGATGTTTGGTACAAATCCATGGCTAAAGTCCACAAATAAAGGCAGAGACAGTGACTGAGCTGTGTATCATGCTGGGAAAACTCCTGGGAGACTGAGGAATCTGCCATGCCTGCCAGTTTCATAGCCGAGAGGGGGAATATCCATGAGCCTTTCAGACCTACCCTGTCTCCTTCTGTTGCAGCCCCACAGCTCCAACCCAAGCGAGGACTGAATCTCTGATCCTTTCCTGCATTCATCTTCATCATCACAGAATGGTTTGGGTTGGAAAGGACCTTAAAGATCATCYTGTTYCAAGCCCCTGCTTGGGCAGGAATATTTTCCACTATCCCAGGTTGCTCCAAGCCCTTTCTAACACCYTGAACACTTCCAGGGATGGGGCAGCCACAGCTTTTCTGGATAACCTGTTCCATTGTCTCACCACCCTCACAGTGAAGGAGTTTTTCCAAATATCTCATCCAAACCTGCTCTCTTTCAGCTTGAAGCCATTGCCCCTTGCCCTGTCAGTCCATGTGATGAACTCCTCCCGTCTCCAAGGAGGAGTTTTCTCCTTTGCTCACCCTGCCAGGCGGCTGAGGGGGAGGACAAGCTGTCACAAGACCATGGCCAGGAGCCACAGGGCACCATCAGTTCCGCATGGTTTACAACCCTGTGGATCCCAGGTAACCCACCTCCCTCCTGCTCCAATCCCACGTCCTCCCTGGGCGCAGCCCCCCGGCTGGCACGGGGTGCCTTGGCGGCTGGGGTCACCTGGCAAGGCGTGCTCAGGGCTCAGGTCGGGCATCTCCCAACGTGAGGGGTTGCAACACCTCCCTGCATCACTGATCTCCATGGGAACAGGGCAATGAACCCTCTGTTCCGCAGGCAGCCACTCCCCCACCCACCTTCCTCTGTCCCAGAGCCTTTAAATGCAGAGGCACCGCCCGTGCTCGGTCTCGGACAGCTTCTGCTCACACTGGTGCTGTCTCCATCCCAGAGAAATCCGCCTTGCTGCCAGCTGCCAGTCATGAGAATCCTTTTCTTCCTCGTCGCTGTTCTCTTCTTCCTCTTCCAGGCTGCTCCAGGTAAGGCTGAAATGAGATGAGATGGAGGCTGGAAGGGTGAAGATGCAGAGAAGTTCACCAGATCCCAGTGCTGAGGGTCAGATTATCTCTCTGCTGCTGGGATCCATGACTTTCCTATTAGAATTCCCCATCCCTGGTCATGGTCCTAATTTTCACGCCAATCAAGTCATAGTGATTTTTTTTTCTAGCATACAATGGCAAGATGGGGAAAAAAAGGATGGTCCTGTACTGACCTTGGTGCCAGAAAAGGTTTTGGAGCAGCTCATCTTGAGTGCCTTCCTGGGGCATGTACAGAACACCCAGGGGATCAGGCACAGCCAGTGCTGGTTCATGAAAAGCTGATCCTGCTTGACCAGCCTGATCTCCTCTATGTCAAGGTGTCCCGTTTAGTGGATTAGGTATCTAGTTGGATTTTGGTAAATCCTCAATGCCATTTCCCACAGAGTTTTCCTGGAGAAACTGGATGCTCCTGCCTTGGATGGGTGCACTGTTCACTGGGTTAAAAACTGTCAGGATGGCCAGGCCCAGAGGGGTGTGGGGAATGGAGTTCAGTCCAACTGAGGCTGTCCCCAGAGGTGCTCTCCAGAGCTCAGTATTGGGGCTGGTCCTATTTGATATCTTCATGAATGATCCAGATGAGGGGGTTGAAAGTAACCTCAGCAAATTTGGAGATAACACCAAATTAGGCAGGAGTGTTGATCTGCTGGAGGGCAGGAAGGTTCTGCAGAGGGATCTGGACAGGCTGGATCCATGGGATGAGGCAAAYTGTGTGAGGTTCAACAAGGCCAGGTGCTGTTCACAACAACCCCTGCAGCTCCAGGCTGGGGCAGAGTGGCTGGAAAACTGGAAAAGGCCCCAGGGGTGCTGGTGACAGCAGCTGGACACAAGCCAGGTGTGCCCAGGTGGGCAAGAGCCAGGTGTGCCCATGGGCTGTCCCAGCTCTGGGGTGGCAGCAGGGCCAGGGCAGTGCCTGTCCCCTGTGCTGGCACTGCTGGGGCACCTCCAGTGCTGGGGACAGCTCTGAGACCCTCATGAAAAGAAGGACACTGAGGGGCTGGGGCATGTCCAGGGAAGGGAACGGAGCTGGGAAAGGGGCTGGAGCACCAGGAGAGGCTGAGGGAGCTGGGAAAGGGGCTCAGCCTGGAGAAAAGGAGGCTCAGGGGGGATCTTCTGCCTCTGCACAACTCCCTGACAGGAGGGGACAGCCAGGGAGGTTGGGTACAAGGGACAGGACAAGAGAAAATGGCATCAGTTTGTACCTGGAGAGGTTTACATTGTGTATTAAGAAACATTTCTTCAGCAGAAGTGTTCTCCAGCCCTGGCACAGCTGCCCAGGGCAGTGCTGGAGTCCCCATCCCTGGAGGGATTTAAAAGCCATATGGATGTGGCATTTGGGGATATGGGTCAGTGGTGGCCTTGGCATCCCCCCCCAACCCTGGGGGATGATTGGGCTCTGTGGTCTTGGAGGATCCAAGGGCCCTTTTCCAACTGGAACAATTCCCTGAGGACTTCCTTGAGATAATCCTTAGAATAATACAAAATATGTAACCTGGAAACACGAGAGCTTTCTCTTCTCACATTCTCACCCACATGTCCTGACTGGGTATTCTAGATTAGGAGAACCCATCTGTTTTTGGAAAAAATGTCATCCTGACTTGTTTTTTGCCTGAACTCTGCATTGCCCATGTGTGTGAAGTGGGTTTGGAGCCCATGTATCATTCCAGGCTATTTGGGTGTCTTTGAGGCAGCTGAAGTTGTCTCAATTTGATTTGCAGAACTCAACTTTCTTGGACCATCAAATGTCTGTCTACTCAAAAAAAAAAAAAAAGTGGAACCATTGAGACAAAATCTGTACTACATGTTTKGGGATTGCTTTCTTGGGCTTTTCCTACTTCATGCACTACAAAATGTATTTTTTATATCAAAAAACCCTGTGACCCCTGAGATGGCTCCAGGACTGGTACAATTCCTGCAGAATCTCTGGGGAAAGGGKCACCAGTTATTTTCTATCTCTTCATAAAGAATGTATGTATAGAACACAACAGGGCTTTTTTAATTCAAGATATAAGGGAAACCAAGGTGTAATGGCAGCTTTAAAATCAGCTGAGTGACACCAAAAACACATAATCCTCGAATAATATGTGATTGAGAGAAAGAACTCAAGAACCACTGCGTTGGAATGTGCTAGACCTGATTTAGGCTAAAGCTGTGGTGCCTTTCAAAKTAGGGATGGGATCCAATTTGGTGACAAAACCTTAGACTAAAAAGAAAAAAAAAAAACCCCAAAACAAAACAAAATGTGTCTCAAGTCTCCAGTCCTCTGCCAGGACAAACAAACACCAATTTTCCCTATTGTTTTTTTTTTTGCAGCTTACAGCCAGGAAGCCGCTGACACCCTCGCATGCCGGCAGAGCCGGGGCTCCTGCTCCTTCGTGCCCTGCTCTGCTCCTCTGGTTGACATCGGGACCTGCCGCGGTGGGAAGCTCAAATGCTGCAAATGGTAAGAGGAATWCCTCCAGGGAAGCTCTGCTGCACCAAAAGAAAGTAGAATCACTCGGCTTTTCCTTTTGTCAGCATCAGAGCCCCTTCTCCAGCCCYCAACAGCCTCCAAAAAGCACCTGCTAATTGCTGGGGTGTTGTGTGTGTGGTGAAAACAAGGCAGAGACTTTGTGGTGTTGAAATATTCCAGAGAAAATGATAGGACAAGGGGCAATGGCTCCAATCTGACAGAGAGTAGGTCTGGATTGGATGTTAGGAAGAAATTTGTCCCTGTGAGAGTGGTGAGACCCTTGTACAGGTTGCCCAAAGAAGCTGTGGCTGCCCCATCCCTGGAAATATTCAAGGCCAGGTTGGATGAGGCTTGGAGCAACCTGGGACAGTGGAAGGTGTCCCTGGTGCTCTGAGGCAYCAGCAGGCACAAGTGAGTGGCTGTGGTGTGTGCTGAGAGGTCACAGCCCCATCCTATATTTTATCTGGGTTTTTTATGGCCAGAAAGACAGRCCCAGCTCACAAGAGTCTCCAGCTGTCTTCACCCTCATGAGTTCCCTGATGTCCCCAGCAGTCTGAGGTGTCGAGGTGTAATTTATGTTTGGTGGATGAGCTAAGCACCTGACTTTTCTCTGCAGGACCCCCAGCTCCTAAATCTGACACCTCACTGACCGCTCAGACGAGAGCTCCGGACATCTGAGACATCTCCCATCTTTTGGATGGATCCTGTGCTCAGTGCCCTGGGGAGCCTTTCCCATGGGGGTGGAGGCCCTCAGGAGCACAACAACATCTGAGGAGGAGTTCTTGTCCAACAAAGATATTTGCAGTTTCAATTCTAATAAAAGCAAGTTCTTGTGAAACCGTGTTGCTGACACTTGCTCATGTATGCCAGGGTGTTTTTTTTGTTGTTTTTATTGTCTATAAAAATMAGCCTGTAAATTAATTTTATTTAAATGCATCAAGTCCATGTGTCATCAAGTCCTGTTAAATCTCCCTGTGTTGCAGTGATTTGTGTGGCAACATTTATATTAATAACTGGAAAAGGATTAGAGCCCATTCCAGCTGCCATCCCAGCCCGGAGCTGGAATTCAGGAGGCAGGCTCAGTCCTTTGCTCCTGTCCAGAGCTGCATCTGCCAGCCCAACCTGAAATATTTGGAATACAGAGAAACCCCAGAGTGGGAGAAGGGCTTGAAACTGCTTGACCACATTCACATGATTTTGCTCCTGCTGTCTCTATTTAGTCCAGACCAGTATCATGYCCATGGAATTTAATTCCTCTGGATCCCAAACTGGCCAAACTGTTTTTCCCTGCACTGCCCTGTCTGCAGACAGTGGGCTGTGTGTCCATCAGCCTGGATTCTCATCACCAAGACCCATCCCCTCCTTCCCTTCCCCATCCCTAACATCCCCAAGGCAAAGGCCACARGGATTTGAGTCCAAGGGTGACTCAAAGTCCCCATGCTCCCCATGCCATGAGCTGCTGGATGGTCTCAGGACTCCCATGGRTGCCCAACCTGATTTTTGCCAGTTCTCCTCTGGCCTAATCACAGAAGGTTTGGAGAATCACAAAATCATGGAATGGTTCGGGTGGGAAAGGTCCTTAAAGATCATCCAGTTCCACCCCAGCCATGGGCAGGGACACCTTCCACTGTCCCAGGCTGTTCCAAGTCCTGGCCTTGAAGTTATTCTTGATCAAATAAATAATGATTAGGACGTGGACATATTCCTGCCACCACATGGGTTTGTTTTCCTTCCCTTTTTTTGGATAAGTTTACCAAAAACATATCACACAGATTCCAGGTGAGACCCTCCAACAAAAACACGAGAGAATTCCTCGCAGGGATCGGGAGATTGTTCCTCACAGGGATCAGGAGATTGTTCCTCACAGGAATCAGGAGGTTGTTCCTCACAGGGATAAGGAGGTTGTTCCTCACAGGGATAAGGAGGTTGTTCCTCACAGGGATAAGGATCAAACACAGATCTTCCAGAGCAAGTTTATTAAAATTTATTGAGATTTGCAGACCATGAAATATAAACACCTTAGCTGAGCATTCTGGCATTACTCCCATTATTGCTGACTCCGAAAGGAAAATGAAATAATAATAAAAATAATAACAAAAGAATAGCTGTTCTGAGGGCCTTGAATCCTCTCATGGGCACAGACTCCTGCATGCTGGTGACCTCTCTGGGACAGATGTTGGTTGACACAATAAAATTTCAGCAGCAAAACATTTTTAAAAATGAAAAATATTGGTCTTTTCTGGGTGGTTCAAGAATTGCTTTGGAGTTTCTCCAGGTCATTAAGGCTGTTTGTGAAGGGGTTTGTTCTTTTTCTGTTCACGTTGTGGTGCATGTCAAATGCTTATTTTCTGCTCAGAATTCCAGATTTTCCAGTGGGATGATGCATCCCTTAAATTGCCAGAAGCTCTGGTTAGTCCATCTGAGATGTCAGTGGTCACTAATCATACTGCAAAATAAAGGGGATGAAATGTTCAGGTTTTCTCCTTATAACCAGGAAAGGAATTAAATAAAATGCACTGAAGGGATTGAATGAGCACCAAGGGCTGATATTCCTGAATCCAACTCTTCAGGATATTCACAGCCTTGCTGCTGCTGAATTTCAATCATAAATTGCTTTTCTATTTCAATTAATAATGAATTGGCCACACTCTGTGCCTGATGCTTCCCACTCCTCTTGGAATTCCTGGTATGGAAAAGACTTTCTGCTGCTCATGTTTTGTTTTTAACATCTCTTGCTGCCAATATTGAACAAAGTTTTAGTAAGAACCTCCAAAAATAAAAGTGTCTGCAGCATTTTACAGGGAAAAAAAACAGAAAATGAAATGGTAGAATCAGTGGAGGCWGAGTGCAAATATTCAGGKGTATTTGTTGCTGCAGTTTCATASTGGAATGAARATATGGGGTGAACYTWAGGATTCCAGTAAGGAATTTGAGGGGAAAAGGAATAAATTAATCACAGAATTAAAGAATTATTTGGATTTAAAGGGACCTAAAAGACCACCTGGTTCCAACTCCCTACCATGGGCAGGGACACCTTYCACYAGACCAAATATTTTGATTTTGTCCAGAAGAGGAAAACCTGAGAAAAAAAAATATCTGTGAAAATGTGACTTTCAGGCTGTTCTTCCAACTATGGGAGCAGGCAGCCTTTGCAAGGTGGAACATGCAGGTTTCCCATGGATCTGACCCAAAAATCCCAGGTCTCAGGACACTGCACATCGAGATACGTGCCCTTGGAAGCCAATACTACTCATCATGAGCAGCTTGAACCAGCTAAAACAGCAGCAAAAAGAGTTAATTTYTCTCTGATTAATTCTCTCTGCCAAAGAGGTTTCACTGTGCTCTTTCCCACTTGAGCTGCATCATGAATGTTCCAGAGGGAAGCAATGAGGAAATCCTCAGGAAATCCTACATCTGAGCGACAGGAGCAGCGTCTCTGCTCCTTGCCAGCTCATGCTGGGGCAATTTTTCACCTAAAGGGCAGACTGGATGCACAAAAATGAGAGATAAATGAACAATAAACCCCAAGAAATCCCTGGAAAGGCCAGGTTGGAAGGGGCTTGGAGCACCTGGATCTTGTTGAAGGTGTCCATGGTAACGGGGGTGGAATAGATGACCTGGAAAGGCCCCTTCCAACCCAAGCCCTAATTGTGGGGTGTGACCCACCACATCCTGCACTCACCACGGTCCTACAGCAGGGAATTCCCAGCTGGCAGCGTCCAAAGGGCCTGGTGTGGGGCGGGGGGCAGTGGTCTCTGGAGCAGAGCCCCCCAGCCTGCCTGCACTGCGCCTCGGTGTGGGGGGCACGCAGGAAACCTGGGCACAATGAAAAACACAAACAGGAGTTGTGATTGGCCTTCCCAAATAGTGAATTTCTTGATGGAACCAGATGGATCTGGCTCGATGGGAGTTCAGTAAATCTCTGAGGGTGTCCTGCACCTCACAGAAATGGCTTCAAAATGATTTGTGAGAGGGCTCCTTGTTTTGTAAAGCTAACAATGTTTGCACCCCAGGTCAGTGAGGAGATTTTGGGAAGAGCCAACTCCTGTTCCAGGGAAAGGGGAGGGAGTTCACAAACGGTCACCATCCCCCATCAGCTGCTGGGAAGTGACATTCCAGCTGCTGGGAATTGCTGGGACAAGTCCATGTCCTTGGCCAGCTGCTCTGTGGCAGCTCTGTCACCCACAGAACATATAAAAGCAGTGGTTCTGGGGTGAGACATCACTCTGTGAAGATTCCCTGGAGTGGAACCAGCTGGGATCCACTGACCTCCTCAGGTCCTCTTGGGTGAGCTAAAGGTGCAGTTTTTCACACCAATTTCAACCAAAGAGGAGAAAAACACATAATTTTTGATAAAATGTGTTGCTCCTCTAAAGAGAAATTGATCATCCAGGATGTAGAATATTGCAGCTTAATTAAATCCCTCATGGTCAGTGGGGTATTTCATGGTCAGTGCTTGGTATTTCAGGTATGCATTTAGCTGGTTATTATACTCAGTGATGGTAATTCATAATTATTAAATTAGTTGKTATTATTTTCCAAAGGTAGGTGGAATGTGTAGTGAGAAATTATGGTGGAGAGACAGTTCAGGGCTTCCAGGATGGAGAGATGGCTCCTTAGATTTTCTGTTAAGATATTTCAAGGTATAATTCTTGGCTTGTAAGTTTAAAAATTCCCATTATTTGAGTAATTAAAGCTTTTGGGTGTAAAACTTTTTCAAAAGTTTTAACGAACTTATAAAATAATAAACAATAAAGAACAAATAGAACGCAATCACAGGTACATGCAGGCCTTGTACCTTGCTATGACATCCCAAAAAGCACCGAGAAGCTCTGAGCTCTTCCTTAAATACTGAAGTATTTGGGTGGGTTTTTGGCAAACTGCCCAATAGGGAATGGATGTATTTCTGAAGAACAGGTAAAGAGACCTGTCAGGGTTTCTGTCCTGGCCTTGAGCCAATGGCTGCAAGCAGAGCAAAGAAGTTTATAGGGCTTTTCCTTTCGAGTCCGATAAAAAAAGTAAAACTGAAATCTTTTTTCCTTATGTGGAAAATATCTGCTTGGTTTAAAGCTGCACTGCCTCACCCAAAGAAGACTGAGAACAATCCAGGTCACAGCATGGCAGCAGTGTTGACATTTACCTGCAGGCTAGCCACTTCCACACCATTAAAGTCCCTCAATTTCCAAACTGGGAGGGTTCAGTGCATCCAATGGACACCTCTGGTGTCTGGTCACTGGTAAAAATGTGCCCAACACCCTGGCAGCACTTTGGCCATAGGCAAGAGGGACTAACCCCCTTTTTATTTAATTTCTATTTCTATTTCTATTTCTATTTCTATTTCTATTTCTATTTCTATTTCTATTTCTATTTCTATTTCTATTTCTATTTCTATTTCTATTTC
>CADDXX010000109.1:704775-715282 GCA_902810485.1 Alauda arvensis
TCCTATTCCTATTCCTATTCCTATTCCTATTCCTATTCCTATTCCTACTCCTACTCCTAGTCCTAGTCCTAGTCCTGGTCCTAGTCCTAGTCACTTTATTTCTGCTTTTATTTCCATTCCCATTTCTCAATTTTCCTTCTGCATTTCCTTAGCATTTATTTCACTCTTACCTGAAGTGCCCTGGAGCATTAAGAGGAGAACAGCAAAGAAAAAGGAAAAGATCTTCATGTCCAAATTCAGTGCCACCAGATCCAACAGAGGCTAAGAAAAAACCAAAAAGAAGTCATGCATTTAACCTGCATTTGTCATCACCCAGCACAAGCACCATTAGTGACAAATTAGCTGCAATTTTTAATAAAAATTGGCATTTATGTAACAGAGTAAATGTTCTAGAATGAATCTATAGAAATAACAGTTTTAAGGAAAGATAAATTTTAAAGCACACTGCATTAGATTGTTAAAACGTATTTATCACTATAAGTATTTTTATTCATTTTGTCATTTGAACAACTCTGCTGAGTCTGGCTGGGATGGAGTTAACTTCAATCATGGCAGCCCATACAGTGCAGTTCTTCGTGTTCAAAGCAAGTTACTTAATTACTAAAATATTCATTTTATTTAATTAATAACTTAAGCCTTTCCAATTTCTTTGAATATAAACACTCAAAAGCTTTAATTCCTCAAATAATGGTAATTTTTTAGCTTACAAGCCAAGAATTATACCTTGAAATATCTTAAAAGAAAATCTGAGGAGCCATCCCTCCATCCTGGAAGCCCTGAACTGTTTTCTCTGCAGTTCTCACTGCAGATTCCACCTACCTTTGGAAAACAATACCAACTCATTTAATAATTATGAATCACCATCACTGGGTATAATAACCAGCCAAATGCATTCCTGAAATACCAAGCACTGACCATGAAATACCCCACTGACCATGGGGTTTTATTTAAGCTGCAATATTCTACATCCTGGATGATCAATTTCTCTTTAGAGGAGCAACACATTTTATCAAAAATCATGTGTTTTTCTCCTCTTTGGTTGAAATTGATGTGAAAAACTGCACCTTTAGCTCACCCAAGAGGACCTGAGGAGGTCAGTGGATCCCAGCTGGTTCCACTCCAGGGAATCTTCACAGAGCAATGTCTCACCCCAGAACCACTGCTTTTATACGTTCTGTGAGTGACAGAGCTGCCACAGAGCAGCTGGCCAAGGACATGGACTTGTTCCAGCACTTCCCAGCAGCTGGAATGTCACTTCCCAGCAGCTGATGGGGGATGGTGGCCGTTTGGGAACTCCCTCCCCTTTCCCTGGAACAGGAGTTGGCTCTTCCCAAAAAYGCCTCACATTGTCCTGGCGTGTGCCCAACACATTGATCCCTCGTGGGTGGTGGAAAACAATGGCCTGGGACACACAGGTTGGGATCCGGGGGGGACCTGACCCTGCAGGGCTGAGTCTGGAGCAGGCGATGCATCCACAGCCCTAGAACAGCTGAATTAGGGAAGCTCAGATTTTGCAGTGACTCCCCAGTGTGAAACACAGGTGAGACCCCTCTGTGTTCATGGAATCCCAGAATGGTTTGGGTTGGAAGGGACCTTAAAACTCATCCCAGTCCACCCCCTGCCATGGGCAGGGACACCTTCCACTATCCCAAGTTGGTCCAAGCCCCAACCTGGCCTTGGRCACTTCCAGGGATCCAGGGACAGCCACAGCTTCTCTGGGCACCCTGTGCCAGGGCCTCCCCATCCTCTCAGGGAAAGATTCCAAAATCCCATCCATCCCTGCCCTCTGGCAGTGGGAAGCCATTCCCTGTGTCCTGTCCCTCCATGCCTTGTCCCAAGTCCCTCTCCAGCTCTCCTGGAGCCCTTTTGGCTCTGAAGGGGCTCTGAGCTCTCCCTGGATCCTTCTCTTCTCCAGATGAACACCCCCAACTCTCCCAACAGAGCTCCAGCCCTGGGAGCATCTCTGTGGATTCCTCTGGACTATCTGCAGCAGCTCCATGTCTTTCTGTTGGGTACCCAGGTAGGATTGCACAATTGTCCTCCCTTGACGTGCTGGTCTCTCTTTCATTCTCATGGATTTTTGTCACATCTGTGTTCCGCTTGTCCCACAGAAAATAATTTTGTTTGAACAATTAATTCCAGGGAAGCACCCACTTCCACACAGCCTTTCTGATTCCAAGGTGGCCAAAGGAAACAGCTTTCACAAAAATATTTTGGTCCTATATGTGCCCTCAGAGCACATATAGGACCAATATCTCACAGGTGCCTTCAGGGCTCAGGTTAAACCAATRCTGCCAGCAGTCTCTGTAGTCCCGATATTGGACTCTTAATCTCAGGGTCGTGGGTTCGAGCCCCACATTGGGCGCCACTAATTACATGTCTTGGTTTAGGGTAAATTTGGGAGGAAACTTCCCAAATGGGGTTTGTTTTTTTTTTTTGGTAAGTAAGTTGAGACTGCTTTTCCCCCCTACTGGTTTGGGAAAAAACTTTTTTAGAGATGAGTGGAAAAAAATTATTTATTTAACAAAAAGATAGTGTTTATAAACTTAGAAATTAATAATATGAAATAATAAAACTTGGTAAAATTGAGAGAGAGTTTTTGCTGTGGGARCTCGGCTCGCTCAGCCTTTATTAGTTCTTTTCTGGCGCYGAAAGAAGCCGGTTTYGCTATCAAGAAGATAGCACCTGTGAGCCCAGATATTGTGTTTGCATTGTCATACCACCAAGAGAGCGGGAAAAAACCCAACATTCCTGTACCTCAAAGAGCATTCACCCACCCAGGTCTCTCCCAGAAGATGGCAATGAAGAGCTGATGCTGAAACTCCCCTCCAGCAGCCTTCTTCAGTGAAAAGAAGGGAAATTATTCTGACAGAGGGGTTTTATGCATTTTTTTCCCTTATTAGAGTGATGTCTTTTGACTCCCATCGCTGATTTGTGAGTGAATGATGCTTTTTGACAAGCCAGACTCAAAACTCTCCCTGCTCTGCACTCTGCTGTGCACTCCTGTGATGGACAAGAAACCAGTCACTGCTCCCAAAATCAGATTGATGGGRCTTGAGGAAATGGAAWKAAGCTGAGYTGGGGGAGGTTTAGGYTGGATATMAGGAAAAATTCTTCACCCAGAGGGTGCTTGGACACTGAACAGGCTGCCCAGAAAAAGACAGCTATTTAAAATCCCATTCCTGTATAATTTAATTGGAAGAATGTGAATTTTTGCTTGATAATACAGAAGAGCATTTGTTTCTATTATTTGGATTTTGATTTTGTTCTTGAACAAAAACCCACAAAAACTTAAATAACTCAAGTGATGAAATGTAAAGAAGCAGAAATAGACATTGTGAATATTGAATTTACAAATGAGTTTCGAGAGGCACAGAGCTCTGAACTGAGGTTTTGGGGTAACCTCCTGAAAAGGAGGTTAAAATAGAATAAAATTATTCTTTCTTCCCGTTTTTCCACTTTGTACATGTGCCACCTGCCCAAAGTGGAACAAAACAGATCCAAGCTCAAATATCAGGGTTTGGATAAGATCTTTAGCTAATTAATTTTATTTGTTCTTACGACTGATGGTAAACTTCCTTTAAGTATCTTAAATACTATAATTTAACTCTTATTTTAATTCCAACATACTGTTCGTGACTCTAAGCATTGTTTTGACCACTCATGATTACAAAAGTGATACATTTCACCTATTTCATGGCACTTAAGCACACACAATTAAAGAATGAATATTGGAAATCAATTAATATTGTATCCTGAAGGCATTTTGACCACTTAATGTCTTACTCAGTTCCCTTTTCCTGGGGTACTGCAAAGGACATTGTGTGGAGCCCCCAAAATTATGTTCTCCAAGCATAAACATATATTTGTATGCCTGTGCATATAATCTATAAATGTTCCAAGAGAAACAAAAGCCAAATTTACTCAACTCCTTTATATTTTTTCTTTGCTGAAGAATGTGCAAATAGAGAAGGATAATCCAGATACTCTAAYCTGTGATTTACTCAGGAAGAGTCAGGATATTAATTTCAGTAATTGTTTATTTAGATGTGGATGAATTCTATCATGATATTTCTTACTCTCCTGTTTCTCTACAGCCCTCCTAGCAAATCCACACGAATGTAGATATATTTATAAATAAAATATCTTTAAAAGGAATATGTGGAAGGACTCTTTTAAATCCCAGTTGATTTTTTATCACTCAGCACACCACAGACTTTGTYCCCAGTGAACATCCAGGTCTCAGTTCCTTTGCCCACACTTGGACAAGTGCTGCCTGAGATGTCCCTGTGTCCCACCCCTCCTCCCTGGCTTGCTCTCCTCTCTCCTGAGCCTTTTCCACCACTCCCAGGAGGAGATCTCAGCTGGCCCAGAGCACCCTAAATCACTCTAGGAGCTGGTGTGAAGGCCACTGGGTTAAACCACATGTCACCTCAGCTCACCTGTGACAATGGGATGTCCCCAGGCACTTGAAGCAATGAGGATCCTTCACCTTCTCTCTGCCATCCTCTCCCTCCAGCGTCCTCTGTGCAAATGGCAGGAAGGGTGACAGACCTTTGGTCTGATTGCCCAACGTTTGTCCTCACAGCACCTCCAYACCTGGCCAAAAAAATGGCATGAAATCCATGGGGGAACAGCCCTGCTGTCCCTCCACTGACCTTGGACRGCCCTCTGGAAAACTGCCCTGACCTGACTTGGCCAAACCCTGCCTGGAAATCCCATCTGCTGCTGGGTATTTKGAGCAGTGATGTGGAGTGAGCTGCCCCTGCTCCCTTTGGGAATTGTATCTCTCCCACAACAAAGACCTCCCCAGCTCAGGGAAGGCACAAGCAAAGAGGGTTTGCCAGCTGCTTCCAAAATTCTGGAAATACGAGGATGAAAGTGCTGCTTGGAGAGMCAGAGAGCAGAAATTGAGCTTTACATCTCTAAAGCATCAGTAATATTTATCTGTGCTTCCTTGACTGTGTCATAAAGCTGTCATTTATCCCACGTGGAGCTGGCCCATCTGGGAACAAACCCTAGATTTGGCTCATGTCCTGAAGGTGGTCATCTGAGCTGCCTTTCCATTCAGGACACTCTGAAGAAGCTGCAAAGCTGATACACCTTGAGGAAGACATTTCCAGCACTGAGATTTTTTAAAATCCTTCCCTGGAAGGTGATCTTGGTAAAATTACTCGAACACTGATTTTAAAAGGTTGAAAGCCATTTCTTCTCCAGGCRCTTTGCAGCCTCCTTAGAGGACATTTCCCTTTGGAGTTTATCCCACCTGCATCAGGCACAGCAGATCCTCAGCCCTGTGTCATTGCACAAAATGCTGACCCCATCACAATAATTGAAAGTGTCTGATTGCCTCTTGCTCAGAAGAKCAGGAGCTGCAGATGGGGATGGAAAGCTTGTCCACCCCAAGAGCCACAACCCAAAAAACTCCACTGAGTTCTGCCAAAGGTGCTCCACCTCTGCTTCTCCCTTCCCCTTGTCCAGGCAGAGGTTTTTTGATGGCCTGGAGGGGACTGTGACCATGTGAAATTTATATTAAACAGGGCCAATGATGCCCAGTGTTAAAGCCAAGCCCTTGACAGGACTTGCACACAGGATCTTACAGACAATAAAAATTAMCAATGCACCTTTGTTTCCTTCGGGAATTGGGTTGGGTAAGAGTAACAGTTGGCAAGTTAACCACAAACACTTGGCAAGAGGTGAAGCAACTGCAACTTCTGCAATTTTATTCCCTCCATTTTTCAGTTTTATGGCAAGAATTTGGCAGAAACACCAGAAATTCAATTACCCTTTTTTTCCTATTGCAGAAACAGTTCACACACAAAAATTACCTAGAAAATAAAAAGCTGTGTCAGGGTATGGTTGTAAGGGAAATGGTTTGTAGTCATGTTTTCACGTGCATATASATAATTTCTGTACATTTCTGTGTAGCTGTATACTTGGACAGGGCTCTGAGCTAACTCGGGGCTGACCTGATTATTTGAAAACGTCCCTGCTCWWTGCAGAGAGCTTGGRCTTATTCACCTTTCMAAAGTCCCTTCCAATTCAGACTATTCTATGGTTCCACTTAAGAGCTTAATATCAAATAATGGAAAAAATTACATGACCAGGAGGTAAACTGCCAGTCAGCATTGAAAATATTTCAGTTTAATTTTGGTACTAAAAGTTCTGTTAGACACGGTGTCATTTGCAGAGGTCTTGGCCAATTAGAAACACCACCCATTCAAATTAGCAAATGTTTTATTACCTATTGCAATGTACATCATATATCTTGTTAAAATACTGCATGAACAATATTTGTTTGTTTATTGAAGAGAGGTTTAAAGTAAAATATGATCTGAAAAAGCTTTTAATATCTTAAAATCATAGAAACATAACACGGTTTGGATTCTAAGGGACCTTAAAGAYCATTTCATTCCAACCTCCTYARTGTAGAYARGGACACCTTYCCCTRTCTCAGGTTGCTCCAAGCTCCATCCAGCCTGGTTTTGGACACTTSYAGGGATGGGGAAAGYCACAGCTTCTCYGGGAAACCTRTGCCAGGRCCTCACCACCCTCATGGAGAAGAATTTMTTYTTAAYACCTAATGCAAACCTGCCTTTTGGCAGTCTAAAACCATTTCCCCTTTTCTTTATATCTGCCCATATAAAAAGCCCCTCTCCCTGCTTTCCATGATCCCCCTTTAGACTAAGATGGAGTCTAAGGTCTCTCTGGAGCCTTCTCTTTTCCAGGCTGAACACYYCCAGCTCTCTCCATCTCTTTACAGGAGAAGGTGCTCCACCCATGCAGAAGTTGGGTGCTGCTTCCCATGGCAGAAGAAGCAGAGGTCAACAGCAGACTGAGGGCAGATAACCAAAAACTCAATGCTCACCTAAGGCATAGTGTGGTTTTGGAATGATCAACTGAAGGCCCTGTGGAAGACAGAAAAATCAACCACAGTCCTGGGAAAAAAAGCTCAAGCAGGGGCTTTGAGGTCTGAGGCATCCTCTGGCACTGGATTTGCCTAAATTTACATATTTCCCATCAGCTGGAAGGGTGTCCAGGGACATAACCATGATGTATTCACTTTATTTTGGTCCGTTTTGCTTCACCCAGGCATATTCAGTGAAGAAGATGCCTGAGYGGAACAAAATGGACCAAAATAAGGTACAAGAAGCCAATGGACATTTGTTTAAGTTCCATACATCCATTCTCTTCTTATATTCTGCATTTATGGAACAGAAGATTAACCGGGGTTGCAGGGAACACGGAGATGCTTTGCATTGCACGGTTTTAAGTTGCTTCTAAGCAAGTTCAACCCATGTCCAAAGAGGTTTGACACATGCCACGGTGGGTTAACGCATCTTACACAAACTGGAGTGTCACAAGAGTTATTGCACGAAAAACATGGGATTGTCCAGGAAAAAAAAGCTTCAACAGGCTCGGAGAGAAACCCTGTTTTATCATTGGGAAATGAAAAGCAGCTGGTTTGTGGTTGGATTAGATGCCMCCAGGAAAACAAAGGCAAATTTTGGATTGGTTCAATGAATGGCTGAGAAGAGAAAGTACTGGTCAGTCTCTTTTGGGACTCACCTTATAAAAGAGTATCCCAGWCCCAGAGCCAAAGTCTTCAGGAGGGAAGGGACCAGGAGTAATCTTGTTTGGCTKCAGAGCTCACCTGATACCTGGTAATGTCTCCGTTCTTTTCTTTCAATGTCAGCTTCTGTTTTTTCCTCAAAAACCCAACTCCAAAACAACCCCCCAAACCTCTGCATTATTAAATTTAATTTGTACTTAACTAAAAAAGGCAAACCTAAGATTATAGAAGATTGAGCATGTTCTACAAGTAGTTTAAATATATGCTAATACCTAGAATGCTTTAATAAAAATTCTGTTTTTTAAGTCCTAGGAAAAATAAATGTTTGAATGGTTCAGGTTACTTTAGAGAGGTTTGGGGTCCAGAGAAATTGGTGACCTCTCAGTGGAAATMTACATGTCTATATCTATATATTTCCATTAAATAGATAGCACTGAATAGAAACATATTATAAATRATTATACAATATTTGCATAATGCATGATAGGTATAATAGGATATGTTATTTATGTATTTATGTATTTAATATAGTAAAGAATACATATTTTATATATTGTGGTATTTATTTCTGTCTCTACATTAAAACCCTTATTTCATTTTCAGAATTGTTCACTTTGTCTCCTTGTTTCTCCTGATATTTTCAACTATACAGAAACCTGTGTGAATTTCTAATACTAATTTTGATACAGTTTTGGGTCACCCTCTATCAATTCTGTCCTCAKCAACAGGACAATTTCAGCACAATCTCATTTCCTTTCCTTGCTTGAGACACCATCATTTGTGACAGATCAGAAYCTTCCAAATACCAGGATATGAAACWTTTACTGCCACTTCTTTATCCATAAGCACCCTTCTAGGCTATCTTATCCTTTAAAGCTAATCCTAATATTAGTTTAAACTCTTCCAATGAAGGTATCATATGTTTGCTTTTAAAATTTTCTTTTCAAATGGGAATTTGTGCATTTCCATTCTAGAAMTGCTGCCTGTAGACCAAGACTGGAGATGTTGAGCAAATTGATCTCTGGATAAATTTAAACATTACAACATGAATTTTTCCCCCTTGAAGTTTGTAATTTTTACAATATTACCACCTAATTTTGCTTTATGTYGTTTATTTACTAGACAAAATAATGTAGCTAAAAAAAAAAACATATGGAAGTATTCAAGACCAGATTGGATGGGCCTTTGAACAACCTGGTCTAGTGGAAGGTGCTCAGCCCCAGGGGTTGGAACAAGATGAGTTTCAAGGTTCCTTCCAATCCCAACCATTCTGGGATTCCATGATTCTGTTCTGGCTTAGGACTATTTCCAAAATGGAAAAAAAATATGAGCAACCAAACTATTAAAGTAACTTAATGATCACATGTCCTCAAAACATTGTGCCCCACACAACAATCGGGATCTCCTGTGGGTTTTGCTGATTATTTTTGAAAGCTTGCAGATGAAATTGATATAAATGTAATTTTTGTTAACACTGTGCTAGTGAAGATCAGGAGACTGCAGATCCCAGGGCCTTTCTCACATCTTTCTTGGTCCTTCTCCCAACAGGGCCACAGCAAATCCTCAGCCATGAGGATCCTYTACCTGCTCTTTTCTCTGCTCTTCCTGGCGCTCCAGGCTTCTCCAGGTAAGAGGGCAAAGAGATGCTAGAAAGGGATTTTTGTGCAGAAAAATTYCCAGCACGTTCTAACCCCTTCTGTTTCAAAGGGCAAAAAGCCAGTCAGGAATTCCCAAGGAATGAGAAACTCTTTGAGTGCAGCTCCCTGCCCTGCAGAGCAAGGGGGAAGGAAATATTTCGTTCTTGTTGCAGGTTTGTCTTCGCCCCGGAGGGAGATGCTTTTCTGTAAAGGAGGGAGCTGCCACTTTGGAGGATGTCCCTTCCACTTGATTAAAGTTGGAGGTTGCTTTGGGTTCCGCTCCTGCTGCAAACCGTGAGTCTGGGGTTCACCATCTGCAGGATGAGCAGAGAAATATCAAATATTTTGCCTGTCTCCTAAACTCCAAGACGTTCCTGAATATTTAAATTAGATATAAGGAAAAAAAAAAAAACCTATTATGCCATGAGGACACTCAAGTGTTCTGTGTTGACTCAAGTGTTACATGTTGCCCAAGAAGCATTTGGAAAATGCTCTCAGGCACAGGGTGAGGTTTTKGTTGCAAAATTTGTTGTAAAATTAAATAATCATATGAAAAAAAAGCCTGCTATTTTCACTCAGGAATGAATGCACTCCCCCCAGAATCTAGGGATATCAATGTAATTCCCTGCTTTTCCTGAAACAATATGGAAATGTTCCCTTTACTCACATTTTTGTATAATTGCATAGAGCTGTCCCAACATGACTAAAAATGACATGAACTGTTTTGGGAAGAATTTGTGTCCAGGAGGAAAAAAATGCATGGGCTGAGAGTGAGTAGGGAGGGCACATAAACAGAAAGAAAATCTGATTTTTCTTTTCCTTTGTGCAGGCCATGGAAYGTAGGAAATGTTGACGAGCCATTCATTGAAGAGCAATGAAAATTTCTCCTAAGCCTACAAATTTGCTCGGAATCTCCTTAATCCTGAACCCACTGGATCCTGCTGCAAAGCCTCACACTCCTTTCATTGCCAATGCAAATGGCTTTATTATGTAGAGTAAAGCCAAATGTGTTCTGCATTTCTTTCCCTCCTTCTAAATAAATTGGTGTTGCTTAGCGCTGGTCACTGAAACATGCACTGAAACTCTGGTCATGATCCTGCCTGGGGTTAGACACACCAGCCCCAGAGGGCAACAATTTATGGTGCAAACTGCTCCTTAATTTGAGTTTTTCTGAGCCAKACATCTCTCCAGGTCTACACAGGCCTTAACCTACAGAGCCAAGAGAAAGGCTGTCTTAGTTTGAAAAAGACAGGTATCTGCTAGGGGAAAGACCGGTGCTCTCTCCCCTTGCAATGGA
>CADDXX010000109.1:785400-802389 GCA_902810485.1 Alauda arvensis
CTTAGGCCTTTGCCACCCTTCAATACCTGGGGTATTCCACTATGTCTTGGTCTATAGGAAATCGATGACCTAAAAGGATTCATTCCCATGACYTTCCTCAGAGCTCTTCCAAAGACCTTTCCCCAGAGCACAGACCACAGACCTGAGGCCAACAGTTGCCAATCCTAACCAAATAAATGACCAGGGAAATGTGGGAGAAGCAGATAAAATTGCTTTTGAAATTGGAATTATTGAAGGCCTGAAATTATAGGAAATCGCTGTACTGCTGTGGGAACAGAATYTCCGTCCTCTCCTAGGGAAAGTCCCCATTACCCCAGCAAACAGCTCATCTCCCTCCTTCAGCATCAAGGTGCCATGCCTGTCTCTCCTGTACTTAGGAAACTCCAGATCCACTTTTCTTATGTTTTGGCTTCTTAGACTCACATTAACGCTTTTATTCTCTTTACCAGTGCCGTGGTTTAACGAATCTGGTTTGCAGTTGTGGGGGGGAGTCCACAGCCTCAGGGCCGGTTCCCTGTGGGGACCGGGAACAGCCAATCAGCTGGCTAGYTTGGAAGAGCCAATCAGCTGACTAGMTTTGAAGAGCCAATCAGCTGGCTAKTYTTAAGGATTGACAGCMCCTTCAGCCACTTAGAAGAGTCGGRCACGCCTCTGCGGGCAAGGACATTTAAAAACGAACAAAGCCCGGGACAAGGCTTAGTGGCTCCCGGCCCTTCACGAGAGGATTGCCTGGGTCTGGGCCTGCCCAGCGCGGCCAGGTCGGCTCAGGGCGCGGCTGARCRCAGCTCAACTGAGATTTCTGCCCTCTGAGGGGTGGTGAGCRGGCTGCCAGCCCCTCACCCTRGARGCCAGGCAGGAGCATCCSYAGGGACACAGCCCCTGCTCAGCCCCAGCCCCATGCCCAGGGCCTTGTGCTGCCACCAAGGCAGTGCCAGCGCCAGGSCCAGCAGGCACAGCAGCCCTCCAGCAGCAGGACACGCACACACGGCCCAGCCCTGCAATGCCAAAGTGCTCCAAGCCTTTATTCAAGCCGGCAAAAGCAGCCCCTGCCCCCAAGAGCCCGGCGCTGGCACCACAGGGCTCCAGCCCAGCAGCAGCCAGCAGCAGCAGCTGCCACTGCTGCTGTCAGCCCAGCTGGGCACGGCACAGGCACCGAGGGGAGGGCACAGCAGCASATGGGTCCAGCAGCCAGAAGCCAGGGCCAGGTCCTGATTGGCAATTTCAGGGCCTCAAACCCACATACTGCAAGAAGAAAACAGAGAAGCACATCAGCTTGGTGTGACTTTCCCTGCCACTGTGTCCCCCTGCCCTGCAGTACTCAGGGGAGGTGCAGTGCTGAGTGCAGACAGGTTGGGCCTGGGCTATCTCAGTGCTGGCAGCCCTGGCTCCAGGTGTGTGCAGATGCAGCAAAGCCTGGATCAATGTCCTCGGTTCTGCCCAAGGACAGGGAATGTTTCCCTCTTTGGTGGCTTGGGTGACTCCTCTGCAGAGCATGAATGAGGCCCTGAGGTCTGGAGGAGATTGGGGATGCCCTGGCTGACCTGTGTTTCCTTCAGCCCCACTCTCAGGGCAGGTCCAAAACCCACAAGGGCTTTTCCCTCCCATCTTGGACATCTGTCCCACAAGGAATAGATAAGGAGATGATGTAGGGGAGATTCACAGGAAATAAATTAGCTGCATATTTCATTGTGGACAAAAGAGGGAACTCTGTCCTCAGGCAGGATTCCAGACCTTATCTCTTGCAGCACACACTGTACAGTGTGCATCTTCCAATGGGTCTTGAAGGGAAGTTGCATCTCCCATAAGTGCAGTATCCCCCTTTTTGCCTGCATCCAGCTGCATTTTGGGTTTCCATGGGGAAAGAAATATATAGAACAGGTAAAGCAATAATCTATGAGAGTAGTGTGTGGTTGCAAAAGGCTGATAGTGTTTGTGCATTTCTGGCCAGTGGATGGATTCAGCCCCAACCTCCCCACAGCAGAGATCACACRCAGGGCAAAAGAACATTCAGAGACCCTCAAAGAAGAACAGSTGAGTGCAGGCTTGGAGCCTGAARCCATTCCCCTTCCTGAYCCACCAAAGAAGCCAGTTCTCTGTTTCCATGGGCTCTTTCTACCCCAAGTCTGTGTCCTATGGAACTATCACTGGACTATGACTTCAATCTCCTGTTATCTCRTCATCACCYCCACAAACACSGTCACTTCCATGGACACTGAATTCCCCCTSRTGCAGGTTCACACTTTCCCCSWTTTCCCCTCTTCCCCTCTCACCTGCAGCACCCTGCASCAACAGGAGGAGCAGGGGGAAGAGCAGGAACAGGATCTTCATGGCTGCTGCCTCTCCTGGSTCTTCASAGGGCTGCAGAGGGRACACCAARGCAATGGRGACATGCAGAACTGCAGGTGGGACAAGAAGCTGGGCTCTGTGATTCACCAAACTGCAGATGGGATGCCTCCAGCCACAGCAGATGATGTTTCCTCTGCTTTCCTCTTAAAAAATAATTCTGTGGTTTGTGCCACCCTGCCAACCTCAGGAGCRTTTCATGATGTTTCAGTCTCTGGGAAATCCATTGCGTCATCTCATCCTTTTCCCAGAGAACCCAAAATCACCTACCTGATGAAAGTCTGGTTGTTCAGGCAGCAATAATCCCAACAAGAATTGCTGTGTCCAGCGGCCCTTGGGTCCAAGGAGCACTTTTTTGGCCAAAACACTCTGATTTTATATTGTTGCAAGCTGTGGGGACATTCACTGATTTTTGCTGACACAACTCCCCTTGGCCAATGAGAAAGCCACCCATCCACGTGGGGATGCTGGGGCTTCTCCCTGTCCCTTGGTGATGCAATGGCAGAGGCTGAGGTGCTTCCTGGGGTTGTTGCAATTGTCACTGTTCTTCTCATGCAACACTTCTTGTGACACCCAGGCTGTGGTGGCATGGCATGAACTGCCTGGGATGGACAAAACAGGCTGGAGGGTGCAGARGTAGGAACCAGTCCCAACCAATCTCTCCTGTGAGGGTGGGGAGGTTGCCCAGAGGTTGCTGCCTCATCCCTGGAAGTGTCCAAGGCCAGGTTGGACAGGGCTTGGAGCAGCCTGAGATAGTGGAAGGTGTCCCTGATGGTGGGGGTTGGAACTGGATGACCTTAAAAGTCCCTTCTTCCCCAAACCATTCTGAGATTCTTTGATAAAATACCTCTCTTCCTGTCCTGTCACTTTGCTGATGGAGCTGGTGCTGTGTGACACACAGAAACAATGAAACAGTGTTGGTTTCCTTCTCTTTTCACATCACAAGAACAGCTTCATCCTTGCCTAGGTGACTTGCATTCCACCTGCCAGGCAGTGATAAGCCTAAGGATGCCTCTCTGATGTCTGCTCAAATAGTCAAGCAGTGCAAAGAGGGAATGCTGTCAGGGGAGACCACACCTCACCTCGTCCTGTCTGAATCCGCTGCTTGTGAAACTGCCCTGCTTGGTACAAAATCACAAATGTGGGTGAACAGCAGCAAAGCACTGTATAAAAATGTGCAGTCTATGGGAGATTAGTGAAGGCAGGTGAAYGGGGCCTTAGAGGTGTGGACTTGATCAGGAGATGTTTTGGGTTTATAGGARTTCTGAGCTGTTTCAGAAAGAGAAAGATCAAGGTGGCTCCTGGAGGAAAGATCRTGAGAGAGAAAGAAGCAATGTATCCATGGCTGCTTTCTGGCCACACCCTACATATATCTTATTACCTTTCCTATATTCCTAGTAAACTTTATTTGTAACCCTTTTTTGTACAAACTGCCTGTGTGCAGTGTGTCTCCAGAGTGCTGGTCCATTGCTCAGAGAGACCAAAGCTCTTGGAGCTGAATCCTGGAGAGGAGAATGGGACTTAAGGTTGGGTACATCAAGGACACAGTGTCTGGTGTCACCTCTCAGAGAGATGCACAGAATCATGGAGGGGTTTGGCTTGGAAGGAACTTTAGAATTCCTCTCATTCCAATCCCTGCCATGAGCAGGGACACCTTCCACCATCCCAGGATGCTCCACAGCCTTGTCCAGCCTGGCCTTGATGCATGATGGGGACATCTCACGAGCATCAATCTGTAGAAGTAAGGTTGGGTGTCCATTGCTGGGTCCTTGGAATATCCTCGCTGCTGGAGGTTTGGAACCAGACTCAGGACCAGCCCAGGGCCAGCACAGCCAGGGATTGCTGCTTATGGTGTGGAAAGGACTTCTATAATCCCCTCTGCAGGGAGGCCATGGCTGAGGCCAGCCCTGCGCTGGGAAGCTGCTCTGATCTGGGGATCT
This sequence comes from Alauda arvensis, assembly GCA_902810485.1. NCBI lineage: Eukaryota > Metazoa > Chordata > Aves > Passeriformes > Alaudidae > Alauda > Alauda arvensis. The sequence goes on from CADDXX010000109.1 coordinate 789,684, forward strand.
TGTGCTCGACCCCATCAGAGCAGCAGCTTGGCCTTGCTGATCCAGACCCGGACTTGGACCCACAGCTGGCACCATGATCTGACCTCCCCTGTACCCACAGCAATGCCCAACACCCCAGGAGAGGCTGCTCCCACCCCTGGCTGCCCTGCTCCATGGAGGRGAGCAGTGGGTGTCCCCTGTCCCAGCATCCCCATGGTCACTGCCCCATGGCAGTGCTGGGGCCACCCCCATGGCACCCCTGAGCATCCTGGATCTCCAATCATCCACAGTGACCCACCTGGGCTCCCAACTGAGCCCTCAGCCCCAGGCCTTGAAACCCTCCCAGCACTGACCCCCAACTTCATCCTGAGCTCCTGAGAAGCCCCATGGCACAGCCATCAGCCCCTGTTTCCTCTGGAGCAGAATTCTCCCAGCCCCAGATATCTCTGGACCCCACAACACCCCCCAGTGCCCCACACCCAAACCCTACAGCTGGGGATGGACCCAAGGACACCAAGGCAGTGTGTGTCCCATGGAACAGCCCCACAAGGACTCCTGACCCAGCCTGGGGGCCAGTGGACAACCAGAAGGTCCCCACCGAAATTCAGGTGGTCACAGCAACCCCTCCATCCCTGTGTGAGAGGTGCTGGGGTCCCCTTGCTGAGCCAAAAGGCTGGCGTTGGGGTCCCTGTGAGTGTCACAATGTGTCCCCTCTCCCACCACGGGTGGAGATGCTGGTGTGGCTGAGGGCAGCATGGAGAGAGGGTGGATGGTGGCACAGTGTCTGTGTGTCCATGTCTGTCAGGAATTCACCCCAAAGAGATGCACACCCAGGATACATCTTGGCAGTGGGAACGACCACCRCCTTGTATTGGGGACACTGGGGCGYGGSATTCMCATGGGATCCGGGTCTGGCCGTGCAGGGTTGCTGCTGCCGCTGCCCCTGGCAGTGCTTGGTGCCTCCAGGCAGCATCGTCCCCACCACGCAGCGAGRGCACGGGCTGGTGTCCTGCTCGGGGATCCAGGAGCCCATCAGGGATACCAGCGCCTGTGGGRGGAAAGCTCTGGCAGTGCCTGTCCCAGCCAGGGCAGCAGCGAGGGTCAGGAATGTCCCTGTACCCTTGGGCTGCACATTCCCCGTTTTTTCCCCCCAGCAGGCAGCAGGCGGAGCCCTGAACTCACATCCGACAGCAGAATTCCTGCTCGGAGCAGAGGCCGACGCGGCCGATCCCCGGCGGGCAGGAGCGSTGGGAGCAGAATCCCCCGCGGCGCTCGCAGTCCTGGGCTGATGCTCGRACCGGGGGCAGCCCTGCAGGACACGGGGAGAGGAGACTTTCACTGGAGATGCTGAGCACAGCCCCGGTCCCTGCGCGGCCAGCGTCAGCCCAGCCCTGCTTGTCCCCTGCCACAATTGCTGAGCAGGTGCCTGCAGCACAAATCCAGGTGAGTTCATGGCATTTGGATGGGAGACAGTCACTACACCCCTAAGCAGGCTCTGGGAGAGGTCTCCATCGTGTCGTCTGCCTCCTTCCTGGCACAAGGGAGAGCTCCAAGGGTGGAAGCAGGATTTCCCTTCCTCCCAGCTCCTCCTCCTCCTCGTCCAGCAGGGCTGCTGTGCCCAGCGCTGCTGACTCAGAAAYGCAAGGGTCAGGAGGCACGGAGAGKGKTCAAATCCCAGTTGTGGAAGGATGAGAGCTTTACTACGATGCCCCAGCTCCGGTCCCAGCAGCAGAACCTGCAGCTGGAGTCTTTCCTTAAGGTGTGGGGTGAGAGGGAGCCCGGCGGGAATGGCACAGCCACCAGGAGAACTCACACGTGACTCATCCGCTCAGGTGACAAATCCTCCCTAAAAAAACACCGACAAAGGACAAACCCTCCACATTCCTTACCTGTCACTCCCCGGAGCATCAGGAGGAGCAGAGCACAGAGAACAGGCAGGATCCGCATGCCTGGGAGTCGCCAGCAGAGTCGCAGCTCTGGGGAGAAGCGAAAGGAGGCGGAGGTGAATGGGAGGGTCCCTCCCTCCCTGCAGGGCGTGTGGCACCTGCGCGGGGACAGAGCTGAGGAGAGGGGATGTCACCGGTCCCTGGTGAGAGGATGCACTCGGCAGCCCGGGAGTCGAAGCTTCCTGGCACCACCAGCAGCAGTTTGGTCTCTCCACGTAGCACAAGGTACCTTTGGATGGCCGAGTCCTCAAAATGTCCAGCCCCAAAGCTCCTTTTTCTGTTTCTTCCCCCCGACGGAGGAAAAAAAAAAAAAACCACAAGCAGAGCTCTCCTCATCTGACACCTGAGAAGCATTCCCAGGCCTCCAGCCCAGGATCTTGTGTCATCCCGCCTTGCGTAAGGGCTGCTCRGTGCTGTGGTTTGCTGGACACCTCTGGGGACACGCACACAGCACCCCTGTTGGTCRGGCCTTGGCAAACAATCAGCTCTCAGCACACAAAGGAGCTCTGTCCTCCTCCTCCCCCCGCGGGAAGCGGGCTCTCTRTGCTTCGCTTGAAAATAACTGGGAAGACGCCGCTTGGGATGACATCCCCGTCCAGCAGCAATCCCAGGACGGACAAGCTTTCATTGTGGCTTTGTTTGGCGGGGGTTTGCTGTGTGTAACCCTTTGCTGTTTGATGGAGCACCTTCATAAATGTTTCCAGCCTTGCTGCAGTTTCATCAGGTGTTATTGGCATGTGTGTGGATGTTAAAAACACACTCGTGCCTGGCCCGCATTCACTCAGCAGTCACATGAATTGTGGAATCACACAATGATTTGGTTTGGAAGGAGGTTCCAACACCTTCCAGCACCTTCCAGTAGGTGCTCCAAGCCCCATCCAACCTGTCTGTGAACACTTGCAGGGATGGGGCAGCCACAGCTCCTCTGGGCAATACATGGATATACCTTGGATCCAAACAACTCACCGTATTTCATTGTTTTTCCACCCCTCAGTGAGGGACATCGTACAGACTGTTTGCAGATCTGTGCCCAGGGAGAGATCACTACTACCCTGCCATGGTAGTCAGAGCTCTCAGGACAACTTGTTAACTTGTTATTTCCTTTACCACTGAAGGAATTCCTGATCCTACAGCTACAGCCAGAAAAATGGATAAAACCATGCCCCCCCCCCCCTTTTTTTTTTTAATATCTTCTGAGCTGTCTTGGCATCAAAACCCCAGGAGGGAAGGGACTGGAAGGAGTTATACCCAGTAGTCAAGTTCCTTACAGGGCTTCATTAAGGTTGCAATTATCTGCATCTCTGTGCTGTTGCTCTTTAGCACACACATCAGCTGAATCCCTGGAAGTGTCCAAGGCCAGGCTGGATGGGGCTTGGAGCAAYCTGGGATAGTGGAAGGTGTCCCTGCCCTTGGCAGGGGGGTTGAATCTATTTGATTTTAAGATCCCTTCTAAGCCAAACCATTTTATGATTCTCTGATTTTATGGATTTGAATGTGTAGAGTGCCAGGGAGATGGGATTGAGATAAGAAGCAGGGAGGAGATGTGCAGCATGGATCCTTGGGGGTTTCAGCCTGTTTCACTCTAAACTGGCTCTTGAAGCAATTCCCCAGCCATAAAGGCAAGGACAGCTCTTTGTGGTGGAGAGCTAAAAGCATGATGAGACTGGATTCTGCGTGATGCTGGCTACAGACACATGAATCTAAAATTACAAGAGCTGAACCCTCCCTGCAAAATCCTCAGTCCCTGAGCAAAAATCTTGTGCCATTCCAGTTTGTGAAACATTCACTTACAGTGGATTGTGCAAAAACCTCTTAGGACATCAACTGTAAATTGCTGGTTTGGCTCCACTTGGCAACTTCCTCGTGTTTCCATCCAGGGGGATCCCTGGGAGGCGGCCGTTGGCAGCTTCCTGCCCTGCACAGGGCTGTGGTTTCACTGGTGCCAGAGCCATTGGCAGAAACATCTGCTTTGAGCAGCCCCAGAGACTGAGGGAGCTGGGCCTGTTCAGTCTGGAGGACACTGAGAGGGGATCTCAATAATCCAGATAAATATCTCCAAAGGGTGTCAGGGGATGGTGACTGACTCTTCAGTGGTGCCCAGCTATAGGATGAAGAGCAATAAACTGAAACACAAGAAATTCTGCCTCTTCTTGAGGAAGAACTTCTTTATGTTGAGGGTGGCAGAGCACTGGAGCAGCTGCCCAGGGAGGGCGTGGAGTTTCCTCTTTGGGGACATTCCAAACACACCTGGATTTGTTCCAGTGTCACCTGTTCCTGTGACCCTGCATTGGCAAGGGTGTTGGGCTGGGTGATCTCCAGAGGTGCCTTCCAGCCCTAAAAATTCTGTGATTCTGTGGTTCTGTGAAGGGTGGGCAAATGCCGTGCAACAAATGGGCAGCTGAGGGCTTTGAGTCAGTCCTTTGCACTTGGGCTGGTTGCTTCCCTTAAAAAGTCAGCTGTTACTGCTCCTGCCTTCACAGAATCACAGAATGGTTTGGATTGGAATGGACCTTAAAGATCATCTCATTGCAACTCCCTGCCATGGGCAGGGACACCTTCCACAATCCCAGGRYGCTCCAAGCCCTGTCCAACCCAGCCTGGGACACTCCCAGGGATGGGGCAGCCACAGCTTCTCTGGGCACCAAGGATTCCTTGTCAGCACAAGGATGCACCTGACTGTGCAGGAGCAGCTGCAGAGACAGGACCTCTGTGACAAACCTGCACCTTCTGGGTTTTCTGTTGTGGTCAGGGCAGGACAGGCTGAATCTTTYAGAAGTGATCAGAGGCACAGTGGGGTTGGCCTCTTGCACCTGTTTCTGTAATTGCCTCAAGCAATGTCACAGGTCTGACTCTGATCTCCTGATTTGCAACTGCAGCTGATATAAATGTTGTAGATTCACTCCAAATTTATATCAGACARAAATGCCAAGGGTAAAATCAGACTTCAGATTACCAATTTGTCCTGCTCAGTGTGACTTTAGTTCTCATCATAAAACAAGATGCTGTTCCCAGCTCTGAAAGCTCTGATCAGGAGATGGGAACCCAAAGTTTTCAGAGCAGAGCTGCTGTGAAGAATTGCACTGGAGAAGACTTTTGTGCTCCCAGTGGAAATGGTGACTGATCTCAGTCTTAATCGTGACACAGAATTCCCTAGTAGGCCTGTGATTGAGTTGCCAGCACTCACTTAATCAGCAGGCCTACAGGAGTAAATATTTTGGTGAACTACACATTCCTGGCAGGTTTAGATTGATTTCAGAATTCTTGTTTACAATTCTTAATGGAAATAAGACTTGGGAAATGAATGGGAAATGAATTACTTTTGGAAATGAGTGACAAATTCACACAGGGCAGCCATGCAGCCTCCCCAGATCTTGCTTTTATTGAAAGGAGAATGACAAATCCTTGGTGGCTGCTGCAACAATTCCTTGAATCCAACGATGTCAAAAGCGATCGCTCCTGGAGATTCTCCACAATTACCCACACTACAACCTGCACAAAGGAAAGGATATTTCAGGGGTTTCAGGATTATGAGGAAAATCCTGCTGTTTGGATTCAAATGATAATTTGGGAAGTTGTCTTTGCCCCAGATAAATCCTGAACTTACCACCTACAGCAGCTGTACCCGGGGCGACACGAGCCCAGGTAATCATTGCCACGAGGGCATTTCCCCTTGTGGCAGAAGGTCCCACGATAGCCACACTCCATGTAAGGTCCCCTGGGTCTTGCCAAGCTTCTACCTTAAAAAAAAAGGACAAATCAACCAACAAATGAAAATGGGAGACATTTTATTTCTGGCAGGGATTTGCATTTTGCTGAATCTCTGTGAGCTGACAAGGTTGTGACAGCTCAGCCCTCAGAGGAGGAGGTCTGTGGGCACAACGACCAAGCAAACACTCTAATTCCTTCTTCTGATGTGTCTCCAAGCACAGGAATTCCTTCGGGACTCAGATTTCAGGGATGGACATCAGAGATCTGATAGGAAACAGTAAGCAGGCACTCAGCAGCTCTTAAAATCCTGTAGGTCACAGCTCAGGACAGATGAATCAGCTCATCTGGGAGAGTCCCACGTGTATAGAAAAGAGGGGAAGAGGTTTTTAATGTGAACAGACAGTGATAGGACAGAGGGGAATGGCTTTAAACTAAAAGAGGAGAGATTTAGATTAGGTATTAGGCAAAAAATCCTTCCCTGTGAGGGTGGTGAGGCCCTGGCACAGGGTGCCCAGAGAAGCTGTGGCTGCCCCTGGATCCCTGGCAGTGTCCAAGGCCAGGTTGGAAGGGGCTTGGAGCATCCTGGGATAGTGGAAGGTGTCCCTGCCCATGGCAGRGGATRMAATGAGATGATCCTTAASGTCCCCTCCAACCCAAACCATTCCACAAYTCCATGGTTGTACAGATTTGGCTGTTTCCCTCCCTATGCATCTCACCCACATCTCAAACAGGTCCTGGTGTCCAGCAGTCCATAGGGAAGGCTCCCATGCATGGATAAATCCATCAATCCATGCAGAACAACATTTCCATACCACCAAACCCACCATACCAGGCACTGCCCTCTGGGCCTGGGGCTGAACATCTGGAACTGCTCTTCCCTACATGTCTAAATGGAAATTCCCTGCTAAAACAGGACACCCACACTCAAACTGCCTTTTGGGAATGGCCACCAGCCTGTGCTATTCCCAGAAGAGGTTTTGTTCATGCAGGTGCTAATTGTCAGGGATCAAAACAACCCCAGGGAGCAGACTGGCAATYAGGCAGGAGGTTTCCTGGCCTGGTTTGGTTGATTAATAAGGCTGTAGCCTGGCAGCTGAAGCGTTCTGGGTGCACCTGACTGAGTGCACATGAACCAATTAATTCCAGTTTCCAGCTCATCCATGGAACAATGCAAAGTCCAGCAAATTCAGAGAGAGGGGAGCTTGTTCCAGCAAACTGATAATGAATGTTACATRGGGACAGTGCATCCAGCACATCCCTGGTGAGCTGGATTCCCAGCATGTGAGTAGAGTGATACCCAGATAATCCCAGGGAGAAATAAAGGAGTACTCTAAAGGGTGAATAAAACACTCCTGGTCTCAAACTAGCAGTCTGTGGGGCACTGCAGAGTCTGGGCTCTCAGAAACACTTTTCTTCCCAGATACAGACAAATTTCTGGCTTTAATATGCCCATACAGGCCAAGCATCCACTGTGTGTTAAACAAGGACACAAAACAGACCAAAGGAACTCTGCCCAGTGTCCTGCCTCTGAGAACTGGCACAGGCAGAGGCCCAGGTAAGAATAACATCAGACAACYRCATGAAATCATAGAATCCCRGACTCATTTAGGTWGGAAAAGACCTTTAAGATCATCAAGTCCAATTGTTAACCCAKCACTGCCAAGCCCAYCACTAATCCATGTCCCCAARTGCCACATCCAGATGGCTTTTAAACCCCTCCAGGGATACATGTGACACTTTTCCCACAWTTCTGGTCTGCTGCAGTTCATCTTTTCCCATCCTCACCTTCCCAGAGGACACTTTCCACCCTGTTCCCACAGAGATCAAAACTCCACYAGCCCTTGCTTGTGCACCCTGCACATGTAGCTGTGCCATTTCCAGGGCTGGTATTAAAATACAATCCCTTTTTCTGGACAAYAGAGTTGGTTTGGGCTTCCAGACTCCTTTGCACCCCCTCAAAAGGCACAGCCTGCACCAGCACTGAAGGCTGAACAGGTTTCTCCACCAAGGAGATGCTGCCAGTAGCATTTAAACATTAACTCATGATTTTGTGCCTCTCCACCATGTCCCAGCTCCTGAAGGAAAGGATATTTGAAGAACATGGGGCCAGATTACTTTTTCTTTTTTTTCTGTTTGGTTTAAGAATAATTGATCATGATTTAATTTGTTTGTTGGGTGAGTCAGAGGCARAGTGATTTAAGTACAAGCCTGCAGGGTTTAACAGGGAAAACACTGGTGCTGGATGGTAATTTTGGGGCTGCCCCTTTCAAAGGGATGCTTGGAGYATTTGCCTGCTAATTTCATTTCTCATCTGTGATCTCCAATGAGTTTTGATGATATATGTGAGGATTCTTTGCAGGATGCAGCTTGGTCACATCCCAAAGGGGACAGGAGACCTTTGCAAGACACCAACAATCTTCTCTTTAGTCCCTCAGCTTACCTGCAGCTCCCTGAAATGCCACCAAGAGGAGAACMAGGAGAAAAGGAAGGATTTTCATGGCAGAAGATGGGCTGGGATCTCAGGTCACTGCAGAGAAAGGAGACCAGGACATTGGTTAGAGCCTTGTCCCTCTCCCTCCACAGTCCCAGAAGTGACACAGAGAAATGTTCTTCAAGACCTGGAAGTAATAATAATAATAATAATAATAATAATAATAATAATAATAATAATAATAATAATAATAATAATAATAATAACAACAAGAGGTTATTACACATTTTTGTCGTGATTGTGTCTATTGTCCTAAGATTTTCCTGGAGCACACGCAGGATCATGGCATAGGAAAAACTTCCATGCAAAAAATTTAATTTTAAATTCCCTTTTAATGAATGCATCAAGTGGCCAGCAATTGATCCTGGATTTCTTGATAACTTCCAATGCATTGCAATAAATTTGATTTGACTTATGGAAGTTAAAGCTGATAATTCAGAAAATAASACAATTTTTGCTAGATTTATACAAAACCACCCCATGAGTTTTTCTCAAGCTTTTCTACTAAAAGAGCAGAAAGAGCAAATTTCTTCCCAATTAACCCAAAAGCCAGTTTCTCCTTATTCTTGCTTGGAGGCTGTTTTTTATTCTTCCCCTCAAGAATTATGTTATTTCCAGGATCCATTTTTTGAGTCTTTGCATTTCCTGCAGCCAACAAAAACTCCTCTCCCTTATCAACATCTGACACCTCTGGAACTGGCTCATGCACAGCCMCTGCACAGTTAAGGCAATAAAACAAAATGCAGATAAAATGTGAAAGAGATGAAGTCTCCAGCCCGTTTAAGAAGGACAAAACCTTTTAAGAGAGGCTGAATAATTAGAATATTTTGGTTGTTACCAGGCAGGAGGAGCTCTAGGCTGGAACAGTCCCAGGATCAGCGTCAGCCACACGGATGAAGATGAAGATGAAGGAGCAGAGCGTGGGTTTGGGCTGTTTCTGCAGGGTGGTGAGGGATGTCTGACCTCCACAGCCTTCTGCTGCCCAATGAGGCTTTGGGGAGCTCTGGGGACACCCAGTGAATCCTCTTTGCTGTTGTCCTAAGAGGAACCAAGGTCTGGCTTTCAAACCATTGCAGCATCGCCTCGGGAAATGTGTTGAGATGAGAAAAACCACCCTGGGCCTCCTCCCTTTGAGCAACCCTTKGGCCACAGCAGCTCACTCAAGGTCTCTGTTTTCACAGGTTTTATATTTCCTTACAGACATGAACAATATATCATCATAGAAGTAATCACCAGCTGGAATTATGTTAAAACAAAACCCACCAAACCTACGTTAAGTGGGAAGTTAGTTCTGCTTTGGAAATTCAGGAAGGGGGTGAACAGCTGTCATTCGTTCTACACCATTACTGCTGTTGGAAGGGAAAATCTGGACAATTCAGAACATGGAAAAGATCTGCACTGGGGAATGGTAGGGAGAAAAGTGAGAGAGGAAAACAGAAATCTAAGAGTTAAGAATAAAAAAGGAAAAAGTGGGCTTGTTTTGGGGCTTTTTTTTCAAAATTTTCCACCGAAACATTTTCATTATTAGGTTACCTGCATGGCACGTAGATATTTTATACCATATCCATTTATGGAAATTATTACAGCCCATGCCCTGCAATTTTAGTTTTAATGGTCTCTTTACTCTCTTGCCATGGGCAGAAGAGTTCTCTGAGCACAGCACTCCTAATCATCCTCCTTTCTCACCAGGGATTCCTCCMATGGCTCCCTGCCTTTTTAATGCATTTACAGACATTTCAATAAATTCGGGTGCCTGCTGCAAAGGAGTTTTCACTTCTCTTTCATCCCTCTTTCCTGCTTGAATCCGGCCCCATTCCATGGGAGTTGCCGTTCTCCTGGAGCCGGGCTGAGCTCATCCCTGCCCGAGCCTCCCTGGGCTCGCCCTTCGTGCCCTGCAGGGATTTTTCTTAGATCTCTTTGTTTTCTTTCCCAATCAAAGCAATTATTTCACGGAGGYTTCCAGCGCAGCCTTTTCGGCAGCTTTCAGGCTTCCCGCAGGCTTCTTGTTTCTCTGGGCTGCTCCTTTGGGTGCTTTCCTTTCCTCGTTTTTGCTTTTCTTTGGGATTAAATCCTCCCATGTCGAACGCGCTTTTGGTCCCACARCGTGGTTACACGTAATTGTGCTGGGGTCACTTTAACAGAGCAGCTCCCACAAACAGCTTTGGAGTTGGGTCCTTGAAGGCAAATGTTCTTGTGGATGCCAGGAGCAGCTGTTCCAAGCTTGTACAGCARGAAAAATGTGCGTTTTACAGAGGAAAAATCTACTGTCTGCATCTCTCCTGGCACCATCCACAATCACCTGTCAGATCTGTTCTGCCTCACCTCAGGCAAGGGAAGGACCTGCACAAGATGTGCCCTGGTCCTTYAGGGCAGTGCTGTTGCTGAAACCCTTCCCYGAGGTAGCAGACAGATGTGCAGCCAAACATCTGGGCTGAAAAGTGGCTCAGCMGGTGAGGAACGGCTGGGTCTGTGTGATGTCACCTGTGGGCAGCTCACCTGGAGCACCCAGYCCAGATCTGGGGGTCTCCAACACGAGAAAGCCTTGGAGCTGCTGGAGGGAGTCCAGAGGAGGCCATGGAGATGCTCCAAGGGCTGGAGCCATGGCCAGRGACAGCTTCCACCAGRGCAGATTCCTCCAAGYTCCATCCAGCCTGGCCTTGGACACTTGCAGGGATCCAGGGGCAGCCACAGCTTCTCTGGGAAGCCTCTKCCAGGGCCTCACAGCCAAGAATTCCTTCCCAATATCCCATCCATCCCTGCCCTCTGGCAGTGGGAAGCCACTCCCTGTGTCCTGTCCCTCCATCCCTTGTCCCCATTCCCTCTCCAGCTCTCCTGGAGCCCCTTTAGGCATTGGAAAGGGCTCTGAGGTCTCCCCAGAGCCTTCTCTTCTCCAGGATGTAGATTTCTTGGAGACTTGAGGAGATTTTTTTTTAGCAAAAGAGGCTCGTGGGTGCTAAAATCCAGCTGAGAAAAGTGCAGCCAAACCGGTGGCTGGGAGGCAGCCAGAGCAACTGGGAGCTGGCAGGGAATCTGGGGAGGGTGGCTAGCTCTGGGAATATCTTCTGGAAAGCCTTCTGGCTTTCTCCTTCTCTGCCTGGCAAAGTTCCGGGGTGATGATGGCACAGGATTTATTCCTGGCTTGGAACACAGGAGGAAAGACAGCTGAGACACCTCAGAGCGGGAATGAGGATGATGAAGGGCAGGGGGATGAGATGATGAGGTTCTCATGTGTTCTGTGGGTGGCAGGAAGGGTCACACTGTGCCTGCACGGACACTGGCAGCATCTGCACTGCTGAAATTGCAATTGAATAATTCTTCCACATCCCACTCTCAGGTCTGGAAGAGGCTTTGGTGCCCATTAGAGGYTGAGTTGTGCTTTGTATGCTGAAAATGGGGATTTCTAGGAATGGGCCACTTGGCAGCCGTGCTATTTGCTGCTGTGGAGGACAGAGACAGCCAAGGCTGAGCTTCACTTGGCTCCAGAGCTCTTAATTACACCCCTGACTTTATTAAAATGCTTTGCTGGAGCTGGGCCTGGCMGTCCAACATCATTAATTAATGAAACACGAATACGGACAGGGCAGGGGGACAGGAGGATAAGTGGGTTCTCCTTTACACCCAAAGGGCCCCCAAACCCGATCAGATGGAGCTGAGGCTGCAAAGATGCCAAGTTCCTGRGAAAAAGCAGTGCTGGAGACCCACAGAGAGCCTGGGGATGGTCCCACGAGGAAGGAAAACCAGGCAAGGACATTTCTGAGCAGTTTGGTGGCTCCTGTTCCAACGCAGAGCTTGGGCTTTATTGCCAGAGTTGAAAAAAAAAAACAAAAAAAACCAAAAAAACCAAAAAAACTCAATAAAATTTAGAAAAGCAACAATGAATGTATTAAAGTCCCAGAACACAGGTACATCTCACAGCCCAGTGGGATGTGCAAAGTTTTGGGAGCTTCTTGCAGCGTACTGCAGAAACCACCAAAACCAGAGGTGATGTTTTGACTTAATTAAAYCCCCTCTTTTGTGGCTTCTCCTGTAGCGACCTGCTGGGAATTTCTTTTCTRAAAAGCATCAGGGCTGGAGGCTGCAGGGCTGGAAATTGGGATAGAAAGCAGCTGCACGCCAGAGGGCCCCTGCAGCCTCCGACGCTTGGGATCCCATTTCACAACGGTTTCATCTCCGCGGTGGGGCGGGAGAACAACGGGATTAATGAATGTGTGGCTCTGTGCGCAGCGTGTCCCAGCTGCCACCTAGTGCTCATCCCCGCCACACGGGGACATCACACGGGGGACATCGCGGTGGCCGTGTCCCTATGCTCAGCAATTTGGGGGACATCGGGGTGGCCGTGTCCCTGTGCTCAACAATTTGGGGGACATCGGTCGTGTCACAGTGCTCAGCAATTTGGGGGACATCGGGGTGGCCGTGTCACAGCGCTGAACAACTGGGGGGACATCGGGGTGGCCGTGTCCTTGTGCTCAACAACTGGGGGGACATCGGGGTGGCCATGTCACAGCGCTCAGCAATTTGGGGGACATCGAGGTGGCCGTGTCACAGTGCTGAACAATTGGGGGACATCGGGGTGGCCGTGTCC